>JAUMHM010049041.1:0-15107 GCA_032362435.1 Melikaiella ostensackeni
ATTTTGGTGCCGTTACGTTGACGACACTTTTGTCATCTGGAGACATGGACTAGATGAACTACACAAGTTTTCCGATTGCATCAACCGATTACACCCTAATATTCAGTTTACCAGATACCTACATACCATAACAGGTAAAGGTAACTTACAAAAAGAATTACAAAACGTTAAACAAATCCTAATACAGAACGATTACAAAAACAAACAAATTGATAAAGAAGTAAGAAAATACACTCAAAAAACAAGTCAACGCAACCTTCTAAAGAAAGAGAGAGAAAAACGACCACCATCCTACTCTACATCCAAGGTATCACAGAGCAAATAGGACGAATTCTCAACAAACACAACATCCAAACCATATTTAAACCTTCTGCGAAAAAAGGAAAACTTCTAAACAACCCTAAAGATAAAAAGGCACCCCTCAGTGATCTGGGAGTATATTAAATCCTTTACTCTTGTCGCAAAGTCTACATTGGAGAAACCGGGAGAGCGGTGAGCCAACGTGTAAAACATGAGAGTAAAGTCAGTCTCAGACATTTCACGCAATTAGCACTAGCTGAGCATCATATCCGATTTGGCTTTCCGTCCCCCCGGGTTTTTTGAAAAAGACTTTATTGGCCAATCAGGTTCGACTAGTTCCAACGGGGACCGCTTTGGTCAATCGAAGGCATCGAAAAGAGTATATATAAGAACAACATAACCTCAAGCTTCAGTTTCAGGTTAGCCCTGAAGAAGTGAACCGCAATGTTCACGAAACGTCAGAAAGATTCGTAGTTTTGCACACGATTTAAACCCGAAACATCTCCTTTTACTATAATGAATCATCGTGGAAGCATTAAATCTATAAAAAAATGTACTGGTTTTAACATGCAGACGCAGCGACAGCCAAAACTAATCAATCGAATTCGACGAAACTTTGCATAAATAGGTATAGTGAATAACGTGTTCCTATGCTGACTTTTCAGGAGAAAGAGAAAAATTATCAAACCAAGAAGTTGGATTTGGATTTATCAAAAAATTTACTATTTTGAACATGCAGACTCACCGACAGCCAGAACCAATCGATCGATTTGGATAACGCTTCGCATAAATGTAGTAAATAATATGTGATTAAGTAAGTAATAAATGATGTCTCGCTTCTTCAGGAGAAAGTGATCCATGAATATGTCGTGGAGTTAAATTCGAATTCATCAAAAAATTTACTATTTTTAACATGCCGACATACTGACATCCAAAACCAGTCAATCGATATCGTTGAAACTCTGCATAATTATAGTAACTAAAGTGTACATATTTCACTTCTTTATGAGAAATTGATAAATGAACATACCATGAAGTTGTATTTGAATTTATCAAAAAATTTACTTTTTCAACATGCAGACGCATCGACAGCCAAAACCAATCAATTTCGCTGAAATTTTGCATAATCATAGTGAATAACGTATACATGTGTTACTTTTTTATGACAAAGTAATGAATCAACATAATATGAATTTGAGTTTTAATTTATCAAAAATTTTACTATTTGTAGCATGCAGACGCACCGACAGCCAAAACTAATCGATGGACTTCTATGAATCTGTGCATAAATGTGGTAGATAACATGCATTTAAGTAAGCAATGATAACATGCCGACATATTGACAGCCAAAACCAGACAATCGATTTCGTTGAAACTCTGCCTAATCATAGTAACTAACGTGTACATATTTCACTTTTTTATGTGAAATTGATGAATCAGCATACCATGAAGTTACAGGTATATTTGAATTTATCAAAAATTTTACTTTTTTAACACGCAGAAACTTCGGCAGCTAAAACCAATCAATCAGTTTCGTTGAAACTTTGCATAATCATAGTGAGTAACGTGCACATGTGTCACTTTTTCATGAGAAAGTAATGAATCAACATAACATGAAGTTAAGTTTTGATTTCTCAAGTAATTTTCTATTTGTAGCATGCAGACGCACCGACAGCCAAAACCAATCTGTTGATTCCGATGAAACCTTTCAAAAATGTAATAAATAATATTGAATTAGGTAAGTAATAAATAATATTGAATTAGGTAAGTAATGAATAATATTCCGCTCCTTCAGGACGAAGTGTTCCATGAATATATCCTAGGGTTAAATTTGAATTCATTAAAAAATGTAGGTACTATTTCTAACATGCAAACATGCCAACAGCCAAAACCAATTATTCGATTTCGTTGAAACTCTGCATAATCATAGTGAATAATGTGTATATGTGTCACTTTCTTGTGACAAAAGTGACAAACCAACATACCGTGAGGTTAGATTTTGAATTATCAGAAAATTTACTATTTTTAACAGGCAGACGGATCGAGCCAAAAGTAATGATCGATGGATTCATTTTATCATACACCAGCATCCTTAGCTAAATACTATATCGTTTTGTATAATGTGCCATCGTGTTTCATGAAATATTAATAATTTGAGATTGTGCTTATTTATAGTTAACCCAAAATCCAAAACCGTTGTAAGACTTTCGGACCTTAATAAGCATATTGAAATTGAAATTTTGAAATTTGTCATCTTCGCTTGATTCAAGAACCTACAATTCATAATTTATCTATTTAAATGCGGACAGAAAAGATCTTAACTGTTAATCTGAATTCATAAATCTTCATTTAATTTTAAGTAACAGAACTATATGAAGCTATCATCGACAAAGTTATATTGATTTCTTGCCAGATACTTCAAGAAAATTGTTCACAATAATTATTATACATATAAATTTGGATGATATTAATTGATGATTGGAGAAATCCATTGACGCCAAAATTAGAAAAGAATATTTAAAGAAAAGTTAACAGTAGGTCACAATTTCATTCATCGTTATTATTTTATTTATTTATGTTATAGGTTATCAAAGTTGCCAAAAAATGAAGCCAAGTAGGGTTAGTAAAAAATTTATAACTAGAAGTTTGTTTTTGAAGAAAAGGGACTAGTTCAGTGAATTAGTTTATTAAACACATTTGTGGTTTGATAACAAAGATAAATTGATAGTTTAGAGGAACAAAAAGAAATATCGAGCTCATTATTGTCTTCAGATAATAGATATAAGTATGCCAACATAGCAACAACAATAATAGGAATAAGAATAATAAATTATAATATTACAGGCCCCCAATTTATTTTCATTTCTCTGAACTATCAATTTATCCTCGTTATCAAACAAAAAAATTTTTTTGTGAACTAATTTATTGAACTTATTCTTTTTATTACAAAATGCTTCTATTTATAATTATTTTACTGTTCGTACTCGTCTCCATTTTTTGATTTCATAACTTTGATTACCTTTAACATAAATAAATGGAGTATGAATATTCATGTACTTGGTGGAATCTTTCCACACGTAGTATTTTTTTTGAATCAAGCAAAACATAGGAAAATATTGGAGATAAAATATGAATATCACAGTTGTAAATATACAGAGGAAAAATGTTTCCTCTCGTATTTTTCATTGTAAAGATTCCGTGGGAACGGATTCCCGATGGAATTGTATGTGGTATTTACTTTGTATTGCACTAAACATAAATTAACTCTATTTACTGCATAACGTATATTGCGTCGTTAAATAAGCCATTACCATCCGCCTCTGAAACCAATCTCAGGAAGCCAATAGTCTACAGAACCTTCCCTGGAACGTTTATAGATTCGAGAGGACATAATGGAACCTCCAGTGATGGATAAGTTACTTTTTGAAAAGAACTAGCTATCGTTACCGTTACCGTCACGAAAAAAGTAACTAGTTATCTTTATCGTAACTTTATTAATTCTTTATCGTAAGAGTAACTATCTTTACTTTTTTAGTTATTTTTATATTTTACAAATATACATTATTTATCTATATATTTAGTTTAAAAGATTGGTCAAACAACCACCGCAAGCTCCCCCTGGGAGCGACTGTCATCCAGAAAAATGACACCAGCTCCCAGTAGAACCGCGGTGAATGAATAAATAAATGGATAAATAAGTGTGTGTGTGTGTGTGTGTGTGTGTGTGTGTGAAAATTGGTCGAACAACCACCGCAGGGTCCCCCTGGGAGCAACTGCCATCCATGAAAATGACACCGACTCCCAGTAGAACCGCAGTAAAACAATGAATGTTTTAAGAAATTTTGAATTTCGGGGTGGGAGAGAAATTTCAATTTTCCTATATTGGGTTATAAATCTCTATGGCTCTGGAGATTAATGAAAGTGTTTTAGAAGACGTTGAAAATAAAACAAAAAAGATCAATAATTTTCAACAAAAAATAGAATAGTTGAAGTTTCAGTCAAGAAATTAATTTTCAACATAGAAAAATGAATATTCAACAAAATAGTGAAATTTTCAAATAAAGAGATTAATTATCTACTGAAATGATAAATCATCAACTAAAAAAATGACTTTTTAACAAGAGAGTTCAACTTTTACCCGAGCCGTTAAATATGCAACTAAAAAAGATGAATTTTCAAACAAGAAAATTAATTTTCTACAATAAAATACGAGTTTTTGATGAAAGACGTTGATTTTCGACGAAATAGTTAAATTTTCATCTAAAAAAAATACATTTTCAAGTTACGCAGTTAGATTTTTAGTCAAAAAGGTATCTTTGTAACCAAAAATGGGTTCATTGAATTTTCAATCACAGAGATGAAGAATTTAAATAAAATGTTGAAACTTCAACAAAACATGAGTTTTCAACAAAGTAGTTAAATTTTCAACCAAAAAATATGAATTCAAAATGATAAAAGTAATAGTTGGAATTTCAACCAAAAAAGATTTCAACTTCTAATCAAAAACAGTTAAGCTCAACCAAAAAGGAGAGTGTTCAACAAAATTCATGAGTTTTCAACCAAATAGTTGAATTCTCATCTGAAAAAGGTACATTTTCAAACCAAATAGTTGAATTTTCAACCAAAGAGATGAATTTTCAAGTGAAATGATGAATCATTAACTACAAAAATAAATTTTTAACAAAGGAGTTCAACTTTCAAGTAAGTCATTTAAGATGCAACTTAAAAAGATGGATTCTCAACCAAGGATAATAATTTTCTCCAAAAAAAAACGAGACTTCAACGGAAGACATGAATTTTTAACCGAATAGTTGAATTTTCATCTAAAAAAACCATGTTATATAAACAGGTTACATTTTCAAACCAAAGTGTTGAATTTTCATCCAAAAAAGATGAATTCAAAATGATAAATGCAATAGCTGTAATTTCAACCGAAAAAGATTTTAATTTTTAATCAAAAATAGTTGAGCTCAACCAAAGAGGCGAGCTTCATAAAATTACATAAATTTTTCAACCAAGCAGTTGAATTTTCATCTAAAAAAGGTACATTTTCGAACCAATCAGTTGAATTTTCAACCAAAGAGATGAATTTTCAAGAAAAATAATGAATCATTAACTACAAAAATGAATTTTTAACGAAGGAGTTCAAGTTCCAAGTAAGTCGTTCAATATACAATTTAAAAGGACAAATTCTCAACCAAGAATAATAATTTTCTACCAAAAAAAAGATATTTTAACAAAAGACATGATTTTTCAATCAAATAGATGAAGTTTCATCCAAAAAATAACATTTTTATCTAAAAAGTTTACATTTTCAAACCAAACAGTTAAATTTCAACCACAAACGACTTTAATTTTCAATCAAAAATAGTTGAGCTTAACCAAAAAGGTAAGTCTTCAACAAAATACATGAATTTTCAACCTAATAGTTGAATTTTCATCCAAAAAAGTTACCCTTTCGAACGAAAACAGTTAAGTTTTCAACCAAAGAGATGAATTTTTAAGTAAAATGATAAATCGTTAACTATAAAAATAAACTTTCAACAGGGGAATCCAATTTTCAACTGAATCGTTTAACATGCAACTCAAAATGATGAATTTTCAAATAAGAAGAATAATTTTCTACTAAAAAAAACGAGTTATCAACGGAATGCCTGAATTTTTAACCAAATAGTTGAACTTGCATCTGGAAAAGAAACATTTTTATTCAAAAGGAATATATTTTTGAACCGTGCAGCTGAATTTTCAAACGGAGAGATAAATTTGCAACCGAAAATGGAATATTTGAATTTTCAAATAAAACGATGAATCTTCAACCAGAGAAATTAATTTTCAGCCGGAGAGTTTAACTTTCAACCAAAAAAAAAATGAATTTTCAAGAAAAATGATGAATCATCAACTAAAAAAATGAATTTTTAACGAAGGAGTACAACTTCCAAGTAAGTCGTTTAATATTCAACTTAAAAAGGTGAATTCTCAACGAAGGATAATAATTTTCTACGAAAAAAGAAAACGAGATTTTAATAAAAGACGTGATTTTTCAATCAAATAGATGAATTTACATCTAAAAATAAACATTTTTATCTATAAAGTTTACATTTTAAAACCAAACAGTTAAATTCCAACCAAAAAAGATTTTAATTTCTAATAAAAAATAGTTGAACTTAACCAAAAAGGCGATTGTTCAACAAAATACATAAATTTTCAACAAAACAGTTGAATTTTTATCTAAAAAAGGTACATTTTCGAACCAAACAGTTAAATTTTCAACCAAAGAGATGAATTTTTAAGTAAAATGATGAATCATTAACTACAAAAATAAACTTTCAACAAAGGAGATCAAATTACAACTGAGTCGTTTAACATGCAACTGAAAATGATGAATTTTCGACAAAGAAGATTAATTTTCTACCCCAAAAAAAGCAAGTTGTCAACGAAATGCATGAATTTTCAACCAAATAGTTGAACTTTCATCTATAAAAGATACATTTTTATTTAGAAGGGATACATTTTCGAATCGAGCAGCTGAATTTTCAAACAAAAAGATGAATTTGCAACCGAAAATGGAATATTTGAACTTTCCAATAAAACGATCAATCTTTAACCAAAAAAAATAATTTTTAGCAGGAAAGTTTAACTTTCAACCAAAAAAAAAGATTTTTTAATGAGAATTGTGATAGCTGAACTTTCAACCAAAGAAGATTTTAGTTTTAAATAAAAAACAGTTAAACTCTACCAAAAAAGACAAATTTTCAACAAATTAAATGAATTTTCAACTAAAAAATCTAAATTTTTAATCAAAAAAGAAACAGTTAAATTTTCGATTAAAAAGGTTAATTTTGAACCAAAAAAGATGATTTTTCAAGGAACAATGTAAAAGTTCATATTCAAAGAATACATATATAATTAAAAACAATTTAAAAGTTTTTTGCATGTAAGTTTTTAAAATTAAAAAAAAATTTTTTTTTTTAAATTTAAGTTTCAAATCAAAAACAGTTTAATTTAACCAAAAAGCACATTTTCGACGGAGGAGTTGAAATTTCAGTCAAGAGAGAAGAAAATCAACCAGAGTGTGGAAATTTCAAGCCAAGAAGGCAATTTTTTCATAAAACAGTGGAAAATCCAACACGCAAATATGAATTTTCAGCAAGAAACTTAATTTTCAACCAATACTTACATTTCCAAATCAAAAAAGCGAATTTTCAACAAAATAGTTGAATTTTAAACCAAGGAGATGAATCTTTTTCCTTTCTTGAAGTTTTTCTAAAGATTTCAGAAAATCCTGAATTCCAATCTGGGAGAAAAATTGCAATTTTGTTATATTTGCTTATAAATATATATGGCTATCTGCCGCTACAATCTGAACAGTGAAAATGGAAAAATAGTTGCGAAAGCAATGAAGTTGATTGATTACGGTAACAAAAACTTGTAGACTGCATCTCGGAAGTAATTGAGAAAGTAACGATTTTTAAAGTTACTGTTACTTAAAAAAACGTAGCTAGTTACCAGTTCGTTTCTTATTCACAAAAGTTACTTTGTTGCCGCTATCGTTACCAAAAAAAATAACCAGTTGGAAGAAAAACAAAAGAAAAGAAAAAGTAACTAATTAAAAGAGACTAGTTACTGTCCATCACTGGGAATCATGTTGTATTCGACAGGCAAAAGGTTGTTGAAGTCCCGTTAATATGAAAAGCCAATAACTTCCAGTAGAATTCAACAAGGAATCGTGAAATTTTGACATTTTTGGTTCGACTCATAATGACTGTCATATTAGCTATACAAACTGACAAAGTATCGTTTTTCATAGAGTTATAGCACCCTCGCAAAGTGAGATTTTCTTCCGATTTAATATATTTTCACTACTGGAAAATTTCATAAAGGGTATTATGGATTTTCCCATGTTGTCTATCTAGCTGGTTTGAATTTACAGATTTTCTGAATTCCTACATTCTCATAATGAGAAGGTATTAGTTTTATGTAAAATTTGATTCCGTTGGTTTTCATCAAATCTCCAAGTTTGGAGACTTCCTGATTCAGAAAAAAAGAATGTTCACTAAGGTGTGTATCTGTCCGTCCGTATGTATGTCTGTCTGTAGTAATCTGTGGGTACGATTAGGTTTCGAAAGACTATTCAGATTGGATTGAGCTTCGGCAAACTTTTTAAAGGCCTAGAAAAAATGAGTTCGTTGAGCAGCCATTTTTGATCAATGGTTTTGGTTTTGTTGAATGACATCTCTGCGGGTTTTCTGAAAGACAACGGGTTTCATTGACTTAATGTACGAGGTTCGTTTGATAAGCTTGATAAGAAAGCAAGTAAACATTTTTGTTTTGTGAAAAGTTTGCCTTTATTTCTCAACAGTCTCCTACGAGGGCTACACACTTAATAGTGCGTTCCTGTCATAGTTTTACCTTTCTACAAGTGCTCGAAGAGGATAATTTCTTGGGTATCCAAAAATACTGTGGCCATCACCTTCGCAGCTGAAAAAACAGTCTACGCTTTCTTTGGCGCACTTTCACCAGGCAGTACCCACTGCTTTGACTGATGCTTTGTCTCGGGTGTATAGTGGTGGATCTAGGTTTCATCCACAGTCTGATCTCAAATTTTTCAATTTCTATGTTCCAATTGCTGTATCTATGCTCTTGAGTTTCAACCGAGATTATTTTTTGAAGATAAATTATCTCACTTTTTAGGATGCAGCTTTCAATTTTCCGTTGCTTTTGGCGAAGTTTATTACGAGTTTAGATGAGATCTTCTATTTTAGAGCTGGGGGGTGGATCGTATTTATTGAATGTTGTTTTAGGGAATGCAGTGTGACATAGGATAGGAATATATGTGCTCGCGTATTGGACGCTTGTCATGGCACCGCGCGCCAATTCGCATGACGGCACAGCACAGCGCACGAAAGTGGGGTGAGCAGCTTGCACATTGGACGCTCGCCATGGCACCGCGCGCCAACCAGCAAGATGGCACAGCACAACGCATGAAAGTGGGGTGAGCGGCTTGCGTATTGGCATCTCGCTATGTAACCACGCGCTAATCAATTACGAAAGAGTACTCTGAGTAATTAATAGTAAAAATAATCATCAAAGAATCTATTCAAAATCTCCTGATTCATGAAATCACATTTTGATTTAGAAAAAACAATGAAAAAAAGTTTTATTATTCACTTCGACCTTAGCAAACCAGAATCACGGATGAGTGATCAGCTCATCCGTGAATTAGAACTCACTGAGGTCAAGATCTTTAAAATGTATTCAAAAGAGAGTTATTCGAAGAGAGAAAGCTGAACTTTGGCAAACAAAGGTCGTCGTAGCGGTCAAGGAAAGGAATCTAAGGAAATATATCATTTGACAATATTCAGGGGCGAAGAATTAAGGGATGCCTTCGTTTGTCGCCAGAAACCTTTTCATTTAGTATTAATTAATAGAAAATCGAGTTCTGCTCTCATTATTCCTAATGATAGAGAAACTTTTAACTTTAATTTTAGCACTCTTTACACTATTTCAGCTAACTTTGAATTATCCCAAAGTCATAAATTTTGAACGAAAATGTTATTTTTCAACCAAATAGTCGAATTTTCAAACCAAAAAGACGGATTCTTTACAAAATATTTGAATCCTCAACACAAACAAATTAATTTTCAACTAAACAGTTGTATTTTTTATCACCAAAAAATTCAGTTTCTACCAGAAGAGATATATTTTCAAACAAAATAGATAAATTTTCAAAGATATCATTGAATTTTTAAACAAGAAAGAATTTTGAGTCAAGAAAAAAAATGTCAAATGAATTTTCAAAAAAAAGTTAGTTTTCAACCAAATAGTTGAATTTTCAACCCTAGAAGACAAACATTTAACAAAATAGTTGAATCCTCAACTAGAACAGATTGATTTTCAATTAAACAGTTGTATTTTTCACAAAATAATTTAATTCCTACCAGAAGATATACATTTCTAAACCAATTAGACGAAGTTTCAACCAAATTGTTAAATTTCCTACTAAACAGTTGAATTTTCAACCTAAAAATCTAGATTTTCAGAAAATGTAAGTTTACAACCAAATAGTTGAATTTTTAACCCAAAAAGACGAATTTACAAAAAAATAGTTGCATTTTCAGCAATAAAGGATGACTTTTGTTCAAAATTGTTAAATTTTTAAAATATTATCGTATTTATAACCGAATAGTTGAATTTCAAACAAAAAGGATGAATTTTCAAACAAAAAAATCAATTTTTTACGAAATAGACGAGTTTTCATCAAAATACATAAATTTTGAATCAAATAGTAGAATTTTTAACTGAAAAGGATAAATTTTTAGTCAAAAGAGAATACACACGTAAATTTCAACCTAATGTTTAATTTCTAATTGAAAATAAATTTTCAGTCACAAATGGAATAGTTAAATCAGTTGAAAAAGTGAATTTTCAACCAAGAAAAAAACGAATTTCCAACCAAACAGTTGTATTTTTTGCCTAAGAAGAATGACATTCCTACTAGAACAGATGAATTTTAAAATAAAAAAGACGAATTTTCAACAAAATAATTTTAAATTAAAAACAGTAGAATTTGAGCAAAGAAGACGAATTTTCAATAAAATCGTTGAATCCTCAACGAAACCGATTAATTTTCAACCAAACAGTTGTATTTTTTACTGAAAAAGTTAAAGTTTTACCAGAAGAGATAAATTTTCAGCAAAAGAGTTGAATTTTCTACCAAGAATGACTCTTGAGTCAAGAAAGAAGTAAAATTTCAACCAAATTGTTCAATTTTCTACAAAACAGTTGCATTTTCAACGCAAAATATAAATTTTCAATTAAATAGTTGAATCATTCAACAAAAAAGATTAATTTTCTACCAAAAGTTGCATTTCTAAACAAAAAAGATGAAAAAGTTCTACTGAAAGATATGATCTTTCAAACGAAAAAGACGAATTTTCAACAAGAGTTAAATTTTCTACCACGAAAGATTTTCTGGTCAAGAAAGAAAAAAAATGAAACCAAATTGTTCAGTTTTCAAGCCAAAAAGAGAAAGTTTTACCAAACAGTTGAATTTTCACCCCGAATGTAAGAATTCTCGACCAAAAAGTTAATTTTCAACCAAGTAGTTGAATTTTTAACAAAACAGTTAAATCGCAATAAAAACAACCAAAAAAAGATAGTTTTCTACAAAAAAGTTGCATTTTTGACCAAAAAAGATAAAATTTCGACCAAAAGATATGAGTTTTTGAATCGAAAAGACAAATGATCAACAAGAGTGGAATTTTTAACAAAGAAATATTTTCCAGTCAAGCAAGAAAACATATTCCAACCAAATTGTTGAAGTTTCAAGCCAATAAGACGAATTTTCACATTAATTCCTTCAACATTTTTTCAATATTTATTTTTATTCTAAATATCCTCTAATCTTTTTTCATATGACTTTCAAAAGTTGAAAATGTAACCGTTGGAAATTCAAGGAAATTTTTTTTTCCTTATTTGAAAAAGTCTAGGTGTAATTCACATTTAAAGCAATGATTCTTTCATTTAAAATAAACTAAAAGTTCAAGCGATTGAAATAAAATGTAAACGGAACTTCACATCAATATTAGAGACTTTTTCAGATGAATGGATTCAGATTTAAATAGATGAAAAAAAGTGTATTTCTTTACCAGAACTCAGTGAAGCTTGCGGAAAGTCTCACTATTTGAATACACATCATTATCCTCTTGTGCGATAGGGGGCAAAGAAGCGGTCCATTGAAAAGGAATGGCCTTCTCGATTTGGTAAATTTCTTTATCGTGCAGAAGCAATCTCATGTTAAGGCGAGAAACCGTACAATTTTAGGAACTACGTTCAGTCCGTGTATGTAAAAGTAGACTCTTCACTCCGAATACTTTTGAGATTATTCTGATAAAAAAAATTTACTTTAGAACGTCAATTATTGTGAAAAATTCCCAAACAAAGTTAAAATGAAAAACAGGTATATTTTTCAAAGCTTTAGTTTTAACTACTTCGCAAACAAAGTTTGTGTACAAAAAATATCCTTCTTACTACTAAATTGGAACAAAAATGTTGCAATTAACATTTATAAAACGTTTAATAAATACTCTAAAGAATTCCTTTCCGAAAGCTAAAAAAATTAGAGCACATTCAGGAAACAATAAAGAAGAATAGAGAGTAGTTTTAGTACGCCTCACAGGAATTTCTTTTTACACATTCCTGTTCGGTAGAAAAGCATTCCAGGAGTTTCATTTAATTACTGGACTTGAAGAAAACATAGAGAGAAATAAAAAAGAATGAACCGATATACTGTGATAAAACAAAAACCGCTGCAAAGTAGTACTATGGGTAAAGAATGGCTGCGTTTACTGGTGTTCATTGTATGAGCACTTTGCTTTCGCATCTAGAGAAATGTTTTACAACAATTGTAACAGTTTGTCATATAAATCTCTGAAAATTTTTATTAAGTCATTCGAGTCATCTAAGTGAAATGAATAAATTTGAAATTTACAATACTGCTTTATTTAGAAAATTAAAAAAAATTCTGTTACAAATGTTAAATTTCTAAATATATTTGTCATTCTACCGGAAGGAACCTTTTCGACGTCTCGGTCATTTTTGCCGACACTATTTATTTTGAGTCATTGAAAATTTGCATAGTAGTAATTTTTTCCTCAAGTAATAACAGAAAAAAATTTGTAGCCGGTTCCCATAAGTTGTATGTATGTGGGAGTTTCAAATGGGTCATCTTCGAAGTCTTCTCGCCATGTCTCTGACATGATTTTTAGCATTCGTGGCATTTTTTTATTACAATGTCCTTGATGTTCAAGTTTCTAAGCGGTATGCTCTAAATCTACAATGTTTAAGCTTAAATTGTAGGTACACTGAAACCTCCATTTAACCGGCCTCCATATACCCTCTTCCTAGAATTCCGCCAGCTCGCATTCGTCGAGGAGGAGGTCCGAGAGTCAGGAAAAGAGGCGAGACGAACTCGGCGCAATGACGCAGTACCGTAGCCACGAAGCGGTCAGTACCCTAACCGGATAATTTTTTCAGTTCGCTTTAATTCGCTTCTAGCGTTTCGGTTTTGCATTACAAAAATTTTGAAGCAGAAAAAGAGGAAGCGTTCAACGTTCGAAGAGATTTATGAGCTTGTAAACAAAGCGAAATCAGGTGCCTTCAAATAGTCTATTTTACAGAAATATGGTATCGCTGAGAAAACGTATAAGGATGTTATAGTTTGCAAAATTCATTTGAGGAATAAGCTCAAAAGTTTTGAATATGTGAAGGAGGAATCGTCGAAAACGAGTGATAATATGGTTCTGGATGCTGCTGTGTTAGAATGGTTTAAGCGAGTGAGGGACAGAGGTAATCCAATATCTGAGCTGATCGTTACAAAAAACTCTCATTTTAACCCGATATCCGTATCGCTGTTTTTCACCTACGTTAACTACGAGTATACGAGTATAGGGAGGTCAAATTTACTTGGTATTTTGAAAATGTAGGTAATATGCTTGAAAAATTCTGGAAAAATTCATGGATCACTTTTGAACCTTTTACTTTATGTAAGTAGGCGCAGAAACAAATATTTTAATGTATAACAGAAAATTTTGTTTCTCATTTCAGCTAAATATTTAGTGCACCCTCATCTCAAACAAATTGAATACATATCATTCATCAATTATATCAGGTTTTTTCAGGTTATCCTTGGGCTTTGAAATCATTATTATTTTGTCGCAAGTAAAAATTCCGATTCGTCTTCGAAACCTCTTTTTCCAGAGAATAAAAAAATAATTTTAAACATTATGACATTAATACATCATAGAAACGGTTTTTATATAGATAGACGTTACAAGAAAATTATTTAACTCAATTTAGTTGTTTGTAACATTAGAAAATATATGTACTTGGTCATCTCCGAAGCCATTTTTCGCTGCGACTCAGAGATTTTATTTTGTTCGCAGTTAGAGTATTATTCAACAACAATATGGATGAATATTTTGTTTTAATCTAGTGAAAATTTTTTTTTACAACTCAAATATGCATACCTGTGTTATAAAAATTACTCATATATAAAAAAGTAAATGAAACATGCCCTCATAAACATTCATCTTGGCAGCAAAGTTTAAACTCTCTTTTATAACAAATCTTATTCCAATAGAATGTTCTCAGACATAAAGTTTCGACTAAATCTAATTATTTTTTTATATACTTTTCGCCATATTTGATCTGCTATTTTGTTTTTTGAATATTTAACTCCAGACTGCAAATGAGCGATTCAAAAAACCATATATAGGCGTAGTTTAAATTAATTTTTCTTCGTTCAAATGGGTTTGCCGACTTTTGGCTACGGGACCAGATCTCCTTGCCCACTGTGAACTGATGCGGTGAAGAATCACCCCTAAAATATCAATATTTTCAAAAATTAATTTTTCGCAAATCACCTTCTCACTTCCGAAGATTGCATTAATTCATTTTGAGGAAAAAATATTCAAAAATCTAAAAAATATTTTGCCTCAAAGGTCGAACTGAAAAGGGTCCCTTCAGTAGAACACTCATATATTAGACATTAGGGTGGTCCTTATTTCTCACTCTTCAAATTTCTTTGCTTTCACCCCCATGTTTTGTTCAAATACCCAGAAGAATGATCTCATACAAATTTGAGCCAAATCGGTGAAGATTTAGGGGTGGCGCAAAGACCATGAAGGTTTCCATTGATTTACCATGCGAAAAAGTCAGCTTTTTGTGAATCTACACGGAGAAACCCAAACACCTTTGATTCTTGCGTATGACACGACTCATTGGTGTTTGTCGTGAAAAAAGCGTCT
>JAUMHM010049061.1:0-15106 GCA_032362435.1 Melikaiella ostensackeni
ATCTGGATTCTCCAAGATGTTTTGAAGGGCTCCGGCAAGGGCGGGGTGCAGGGCCTCCAGATATTTATACCAGAAGCTGTGCACCTCATCCACACCGGGCGCTTTCCAGTTCTTAGCTCTCTTTAGGATGCGAGCCACGTCGGAGACTGAAATCGATAAAGTATTCATCCCAGGCAACCGTGCAACTCTATCCTCTTCTAGGCGAAGCCACGTCGTGTCTAGATGACTTGACCTATGAGTACCCCAGATGCTCGACCAATAGCTGGCCATTTCCTCAGCCCTAGGTGGTTCACACTGATTTTGAGTCTTGTTTTCGCCATCTGCAAGTCTGCGATAGAAAAGTTTTTCGTCTGCCGAAAAGGTCCTATTGTCATTCCTTCTCGCGGTCGCTCTCCTAAATTTTTGCAATCATGCTGACAGGACCATGAGTCTCTGTTTGAGACGGTCAATCACTTCGTCCAGGTTTGTAGATGCTCTTGAACTGATGTTATGTGGACGAAAGATCTCCTCCACATGGCGAGTTAGTCTCTGAGACCAATTGCCCTTTCGAAATTGGCTCTTCAATGAGTTCAACAGAAGCAGGAGTAGGGGCCGGTGGTTGCAGCCCTAAAGACTGTCGCCCATGAGACAGTCGCTCCACCACATCCCCCAGATCTGGCTCCCGCTCATCTATAATGTCTCGTGTCATGGGAAAATGAACCTCCTCTTCCACGGCATCCACAGGGTGCGTTATATAAGATGCTAGTTGTTGTCGCACCTGTTCTTCGATGTTTTTCATTTCGACTTCGGATATAAGGTGGCGCTGCCTAATAGATCTTAATTGATCAGCAAGATGTTGTTCAGTCACCCTGTGCGCCAGATCGGGATGCAGACTCACGAAGAGACGATGTTGTTCGCCCCTCACGTGTTCTCCACTCGCCTTTGCACGAAAATGACACATGATCACTTTCCATTCATCTCCGACGTCCACTTGATCCTCTTTTTGGTCTGCGTATCCTGGAGTCGTTGGTGGAATGCAGTATCAACCTCCGATATTATCCGGTTGATAGTTCTTCTAGAGAGGAGGTTCTTGTCTATTATTTGACGCCTTCGTTGTCCTAGGTCGTCTTCAGTTACTGTCACTATTTCAGTGAAATTCGCTGCAAATCTTTAGGGAAAGGCCATCCCGTCAAGTGAAGTGGTGGTCGCTCCATATCGTGCTCAAATTGGCAGCGCATCAAATACTCATCGTGATTGGTTTGGAAACTGATGTGCTGCCATGGCATCCCTGTGAAAGTGGTCGGTTGGGGACTCCCAACCGAAACATCCTCCACAGGCACAGCTGTTGTCCTGCTGCTTACCACTTCTTGCCGATGTTCTGGCTGGACAGTAGCACTTTCGGGTATCCCGGTGAGATCAGCCTGTCCAACACGCAGCTCACCACCACCGGCCCGCATGCTGTCACCCCCAGCGGTGGCACCAGGGGGGCCCCGTCGCACACCGACCCAGCTATTCCCTATTATTATGATTATGATAATAATAATAATAATAATAATAATAATAATAATTATTATTATTATTATTATTATTATCATCATCATTATTATTACTAATGGGCAGGAGCATTCAAGTCTTCCAGTAGAATGATTCTTTCCCCATGATCGAAAGTACCTGGAATATCATTCAACACATCTCAAAAGATATTTTTCGAATCACTACTGTCACGATCAACTGGAGCGTATCATGCTATAATAAACACTCGTAGTCTTCTGATTCTCACTTTGATTCTGACCCATAATAATTTAGAAGATGCGCATTGATACTTTCCGACATGCTGATTTGCCCTCTCATTTATAATCAGATCGTTTCCTTGGCTACCATGTGTTTCATTATCAATTAGAAATTCATTTATTATCATTAGCAATCCGCTTTCCTTAAGATCACTCACCCATATAGCATTCCAAACACCCAGTCTCTATTTATCGTCTAAAACTTTTTCGAGGGCATGCCTTTCGTCAACAAAAATAGCAATCCTATCCAAGCGAAGAATTTTTTCCATGAGTATAAAATCATGTCCGAATTGGGCAGTACCAATTTTCTCAACATCAACAATTATTCATTATTCAATCAATTTCTTTAAACGAATGCACATTTTCATTTTTTCTCCCATAAGGAGTCTCATTTTTTTAAAGAATCAACTAAAAAATGTTCACCAATGATTCCCTGTTCTTACATATTTCTTGTATATTGACAGCATATGTTAATTATTTCAAAAATTCGTATAAACAAATACCTATTCTTGCACTTCGCCCATGAATATAAGTAAATACCCGACATTCAAAACACCCAAAAAATTCATATTTTCTATCTAGTAGAATAATATTTTATTTTATATACATGCATATTTTGAAATTCAAAAGCGCTTTCTTAAATTTAAAACTCATGTACTGTAAGCACGTATATAGAAGTACAAATTATAAAATGAAATATTATTCTGACAGATGAAAAATATTATCTCCATATTTTTGTATTTTGGTGTGGATTATTTAAGGATTATTATAAATTATAAATTTATTAGGTACCGCTTGTGCATCACTGAAAGACTTAGCACTCTTCAAAACATCTACATGATGACTCCACTCTTTAGTTGATTACGCAAATAAATAAGCCCATTCAAGGTACCACGGTGAAAAATAAGCATCTAATAAAAAATAATCTAAGCAGATCATTACAAGTTGATTTCGTAGAAAAAATTGAGCCTATTCGTTTAGATGTTGTCAAAAATGTGCATTTGTTTATGAAAATTGTTTTAATAAATTAAAAAGAGCAGCTATTTCAAAGTGATCGTAATAGTACATTAATTTCTCTTATTGCTGTTACAAAAAATATGCATTTCAACAACTCATTCTTGCAAATCACGGGAAAATGACTCTTGTCCATTAATTTGTTTATAAAATCAAAAATAAAAGTTTCTTACACCGACACATTATAAATTATTTCTGTATAGTTATCAAATTGATTTAAGACATGTTCCGCTGAATTTGAAACTGTTTAAACCAGTGGCAGACTTGAAATGTTAAATAGAATAAACAAGTTTTATTTATCATTAAATAAAAAATATTGCCTTGGCTGGAATTATTTATTAGCAGTTGCTCGTCATACCCTGAAGTCTTATTGTCTTTAGAAGAAATACATCGAGATTCATTGAATAAATTGAAGGCAAAAACTCATTAAACATAAAGTCCAGTAGTGTTCATTCAATAAAACAAAAATTTTAATTGTTATGAACAAATTGATGAACAAAAGTTATATCTTCTTTATTTGACTCATTCAAATGCACTAAATCAATATTTTCAGGAGATAACGGAAATAAAATAATGTCGACTTAAAATTAAAAGACGTTAATTATCAATTCCTAATTGTTTATAATAATTTATTTAACAAATATGTAATGAAGGCATTTTCAATTGAATAGATTTCGCTTTTTCAGCAGCATTATTTACGAAAAAATTTCACCAATGACAGTTGTTTACTATTTAAACAAATTTAGTTAACAAATTAATTATTTGAGCATTTTTCAATAAAGACTTTTTGTTTTTACAACGAATTCAACTACAAAAATCTCAGAAATGGACCTGTGCTTTAAGAATTGGAAGTTAGATAATTGTAATGTCATGTTTAAATAAACTTAATGAACAAATTGATTGCTTTGCTGTTCTTCAATAAACTAGTTTCATTTTTTGAGCAGAATCTACTATAAATATTTCACCAATGGCATTTTGCTATGATAATTTTCAGTCGGACAATATTGTAAATTCTTTGAACAAATTTTATAAGCAAAGGTATTGTTTGGCAATTTTGCAATAGATTCGCAATCAAACAATAATTGTGCAATCATTGTTAAGCTGCAGATTGTCATTGCAAAAGGCCATTGGTGACATATTTATAGTTGACCCTGCTAAGCAAAACAAAACTTATTCATTGAAAAACAGCCAAGAAATGCATTTGTTTATTAAATTTGTTTAAATAATGTAAAATTATTGTTGAGCTGCCAATCACCATAGCAATAGACTACCTCTGTGATTTTGTAGTCGATTCTGCTAAAAAAATTTCTATATTAAAAAATGCCCAGATAATTAATTCGTTAACTGAATTTGTTTGAATAATAAATAATTAATGCCTGAGTATAAAGTATAACAGCAAGACATATTGGCAACCTAATAGCTAATGATTTTTCTGAAAAAACAAAGCGTATCTACACAGAAATTGCCAAATAATGCATTTGTTTATTAAATTTTTTTAAATAATACGCGATTGTTGTTGCAGTAAAAACTATCACAGCGGAAAGTTATTGGTGAAATATGTATAGCTGATTCTGCTAAAAAGCTAAATCTATCTAATTGAGAATGCCTTTATTTCGTATTTGTTTATTAAATTGTTAAGCACAATTATGAATTGATGTCTAACGTCTCCTAATTTTAAGTTAACAATATTTTATTTCCATTTGCTCCTGGAAATATTGTTTCAGTGCATTTAAATGTAACAAATGAAGATGATATAACTCTTGTTCACTAATTTGTTCGTAACAATTAAAATTTTTGTTTCATCAAATTAATATTGCTAGACAATATTTTTACTGAGATGTCCCTCGCCATGGATCATCTTCGGTAAAATAAATTTTTCTTTATTAAATGGCAGTCTTCAAAAGTCGCAACTTTTTTCATTTTGTATATCAAATAAGAAAATTCTGAAGAAAATTGTCCAAAAATGTGTTTTACTTTAACGATGAGGAATTGAATACTCTCTAGGTTTTCAAAAATGACGTTCAAATCGGATGAGTAGCTTACTAAAAATTGATTTTTCCATAGACGCTGTTTTTGCCCACTGTGCGTCGAGCGATTTTTCTCCAAAATAAGTGCTTTTAGGCACAATGTGCGGTGTGAAGTCCACCAATAGATAATTAATGTAAAAATTAATTTATATTTATAATTTATTCTTGTAGAATTAGCTATGCTGAAGAAAATCTTAAAACGAGTGCACGGCCAAGTTGCCATTGCGGCTGCTCCGGTTCGACCTAATATTTTTCTATACGAAATTGATACTTCTGGTGCTGTTAGAAATCTGCCAGAAAAATATAAAGCAGTAACAGTGAATTATTACATCATCTGTGCAATAGTGGCTCTTGATGATATTTGCCACCCGATAAAGGATTTGATAAGGGGAGAATTTAAAACTGTTAAAGTCAACCTAAATGAGGGAATGAAAATTGAAGAAATGATATTACCTGCGGATCAGTTTATGAAGGTGCACCTCCACGAACTATGGAACCAAGACTGGATTTTAGCCGAGCGACCACCTATTCCGCCTGCGCTGCAGATTGGCGCTTGATTTTAACAAAAATTTGGTTCGATCAACTAAATGAATGGGTTGCTATAAGGTAAACCAAATGTTTAGCTGATTCAAATGCATTTTTTTGAATAATAAAATTTGATTGATCACACTTAATATTTTGGTTGCTTCAAGCAAATATTGTGATTGCTTCAAACAAAAAGTTTGCTTATTGAATGATAATATAGTTGACCTCTTTTCACATCGTGACTCAAGTCATTTCATTTTCTTCTAACCTATTAGATAAAAGTGGGCATGTTTAATGTTTACTGTCCTCAAATAGGTTACGAAATTGAATATACTTCGAGCCCCGATGTGAGGATATGGTCCAGTTGAAATTTCATCATGTATGAATTTTGAGCTTAGATCACCTGCACCGGCGTGAACCCCCTAAATTAAGGGTTATGTTCAAAATGTTTCCCATACTTCCGCTCAACACATTTATTTGGTTGAATCAACTAAGCACGCTCAAATAAATATTCACTTTAAATTGACCACATGAACTCATTGCGCTGACCAAACTTCTTGTTTTTAACAAACAAACTAGGTTGAACAAATTGTTTTGTTGAATCAACACAATTTTTTTTCTAAGTGTATGTATTTCATCCATATTTGTACGAAAATCATTTATAATTAAAAGCTTAATCGTCAAAAGTAACCATCGTTTATACACTGTTAAGAATTTAGGAAATTTTCCCCGCACGCTGAGATCCTTTGGCAGCACTTTTAGTAGATTTTTGCCTATACACCTACCCACACTTCATGTGATTCATGTGAAATGAACGTTTTCCTCAAGATGAGAAATATAATTTTGAAATAACATCATACGATAAGCGTTCGAAAAAATATGTTTGTGAAATTCATGATATGTATCGAGTAGTTCCGATTAAATACCGCTACGTGCGCAGAGCGTATGCTCTTACAAAAAAAAATGGTTGTCAAGTCTCTTTGAGTTAAATAAATCGTTATTAGAATCGAAGAAAATTACACAAAAATAGGAATATTTCACGAAAATATTGCGGAAAGTTTCCCAAATTTTCAGGAAATATTCCCCAAAATATGTCGGGGAACGTTCCATAGCTTTTAGGAAATATTCATTCTCTCAACATGACCAAACCATCTCAGCAAATTCAATCACTCTTGTCAGTCAATGTTTCTTCTACTTCACACTCTTTGAAAACCCTCTCCTTTTCTTAATACGTCTAGGCCTCGCTACCATACAGCACAGTACGTGCAAGCACATATTTATACATTGCAATTTTAGCTTTATCCGTTATATTTTTACTTGTAGTAGTGAACCGTACACTGCCGATAATCTTTCTACCCAAGCTTATACATCTGGCTATCTATACATCCATCTTTCCGTCAGCAGCAAATAAGCCTCCAAAATATACAAAATCATCAACTTGTTCAATCTGTTCTTTGTCGGAGACAAATGGCTTTTGAAGGCAATAATTTTTGTTTTATTCAAGTTGATCTTAAGACCTACACTCTTCATGCTAGTATGCAGTCTGCTCAACATTTTTTGCAAATCATCAACTGATTCTGCCGTAACAATCTCACCATTTGCAAACCCCAGTCCATGCACTTTCACTGTCCCGATATCAAGACGATCTTCGTTTAGGAGAGTAATTCTCAGACATTTGTTCATGTATATACTGGACATCCAGGAGGGTACAACGCGACCTTCCCTAACGTCCTGCTTGATATCAAAACAATCGCCCAGTTGTCCATTTACCGTTACACTCACTTTACTACCATAACGTATTACTTTTATTGCTTTCAGAAGCCAATCAGTCGCACCACACACTTTCAGGACTTCCCAAAGTTTAGTTCTAGCTACCCTATCGAAAGCTTGATCCAGATCAACAAATGCACAGAAAACTTTCTTGTTTACTCTCAAACTTTTTTCTACTATCAACCTCAAGCTAAATATTTGATCCGCACATGAGCTCCCCAGCATAAATCCACATTGAATTTCCCAGATCTTTGCATTAGTTATCTCCATGATCTTACCAATAAGTATTTTGATGAATATTTTTCCCGTGGTACGTAGTAGGCTAATCGCTCTACAATTAGTAAAGTCACAAGTGCGTGTCGAAAAAAAGTTATTCGGGCGAATTGATAACAGGAATAAAACTTTCTTCTTGGAGTCAAAACACTTCCCTAAAGTTTCATGGGAAGAAATTTCTTCTGTCTCCGCATTGTAGATATAGCTAAAAATCACAAAAGACGAAGCATTTTTTCAAATTTGAAAAACAAATTTTTATTTTATTTTTGAGATCTTAATCTTCAAAAGAAATAGTTCGAAGCAAGTCGATTTATACCTTCATAGCGATTCCGAAATTTTTCACTTCTTCCAGTCGATGAGTTTAGTGTAGTCTTTTGCGTCAAAATTCAACAAAGGTACATCGAATTTCCTTAATTTTGATTTCCCAGTTGATCGTCTCACAGAAATCATCCGAAACACTGCGAACTTGCGGATTTTCTGCCTTTCGTCACATAACATAGCGAGAAGAAGATTTTCTTGGTGAGCAAAATAGGCATTATTTTGTATAACTTTTTGAATACATTCAGCGAGATCTTCCTTCAGGTACGTACTCAAAGAAACGCTTTTCCAGGTATGTTTCGAGTCATCCTTGATAGATGGTTAAGATCTAATTTCGAACCACGTTGGGACATATAGTCTCATGATAGAGTGAACTAAAATTCTCAACCCACATGATGGATTCCTTGTCTCAATGTAAGTTCGAAGAGTTCTACTCATCTTAGTCAACCATCTGGGTGCGATAATTTTCCTGGACTTTTTGGAGCAAGATCTTCAGGACACTCTCCTTCGTTGCTAGCATTCCATATATCTAACAGGTACTTTTGATCAGAACTAAGACCACAGGTGTCAACTACAGAAAAATTAGGACTGTCGACAGCATCGAAGTTTACATCCGGAAGTTCCTCACAAGAAGCTAAGCTTTTTCCTATTGGATCAGAAAAATTGTTAGGACCAGAACTCCCTCCATCAAGTTTTATAAACAAAGTTTTGAATGAAAGCTCATTACTATAAAGCTGACAGGCAGTCCATTGTAGCGGTTTACCCAATTTCAATTTTAGCAATAGAGTACTGGTAAACACCTGCGTGTTTAACAGTGTTCGTAGGACAGCCATCACAACCCATACAATCCATATTCGAGGTATTAATTTATTCGTCAAAGAAAAACTGAAGGATATCATGTGTCATCGTTCTAGCATCTGAAGAAGATGCGGATGTGTATCCTAAATAAGTACTTCCTGGTTCTTGAATGAGAGAAGTATGTTCTTCTCGTTTTGTTGTTTGCCGTGTTTTTCCTTTACTTGCTCCATTCATTACTTCTGTTTCGTCTTTTCTGCCATCGAAATAAAAAGCCTTTATTTCTGAAGTCAACGAGAGCTGCTCCTCTTGAAATTGATGACGAGTTTTTGTTATGTCCCGATACATTTATTCTTGTCAAAAATTGAACCTTTCACTTCCGGAATGTACTTACTCACGTCGTCTAAAATTGCTGAAGCCAGTAAAGCAGCAGACCTGTATCCGTTACCGTATCTGTCACAGACTTCTGAAAATGTTAGACAGCTTCATTTCGTCTGATCTGTGAATTTATTCCAATAAGGGACTCATGCATCCTCAACATCTCCTTTGGCGGGCTAGTAATCACCTTTTACATTGTCATCCATAATCGAGCCACAGTTAGAACTTTCCCCCTACAATTTTCAGCTTCTGACGCTTTCTTTAGATAACTTCTCCATTTTGATCTTGAAGTACATCAGTCATCAAACGCTTCGATTGTACTTCATAATGATCTGATTGTACCGAATCGATTTTCGGAAGAGACATAAATGATCTTCTGATTCGCCTGGAAGATCGCTGATCTAAGAGAAACACTCTGGCAGTTTAAGAAAGATCTATCTCACAAGTGCATGAAACATTATCACACGTACAAGCCGCAACATCAAATAACTTTGATTTATTTGCACGAAACGCATTTGATTTATTTTTGTACCAAGATTCATCTTCATCTCTTCCATGCGACTTTTTCAATTCCCTTAACTCATCTTAATCTGTTTTAACGATCTTCGTGATTCTTGCTTCTGTAAGAATTGGGATGGAAGTTTCATTCCATATATCCTACAGCCTTTTCACAACTAAACGCGAAATATCAGAAGAACTTGGATATCTCCTACCAGTCTTTCTTCCTACAACCGCAGTACCGCACACTTCAGATGGTCTTTTAAAGATGCTATCTTGTAGTATTATCTATGCACCCACTACATTTTCATTGCTTAATTCTGTGTACCAGTTTTCTTTATGGTGACCTGAATATATATTTATCTCTTCACGATATACCATATGTACTTTTGGTTTCTATAAATTCTCTATTTCAACTCGCATCTGCTTCGACTTGTTATTAATTCTTCTTCTCCTCCATCCTTGACCAAGGATAATTTTTGAAACTATGAGGTAGTGATCCGTTCCACATTCAGAGCCTCTTATAACCTCTGCCGCTGCACGAAGCATACATCTGTGTCATTTTATATCTGAGAAAAAGAATACAGGATAATTAGAGTTGGAATAAATAATAGAAAAATATTGAAGGAATGAGGGGAAAAGAGGAGAATCCACAAAAAAAAAGATTTAGTCAGACCACTAATAATCTCATATGGAATTGCTATACACAAAAACAGCGATTTTGAAATTCTTTGATCTTGAAATTCCTTGATACCCTTGAAAATATTTTTCAATTCTTTAAAATCTCCGAAATCTGTTGAAATCCATAGAAATCCCATGAAATCTTCTAAGTTCTTTTGTTTTCCTTTGAAACATCTAAAGTCTTTCAAATACTATGAATCTATAAAAATCATTTAATATTCCTCAAAAATAAAATTAATTTAATTTATTCCCTAAAAATTTTCTGGGAATCCTTCAATATTTATAAACCCCTCAAGAACCTTGAAATACATGGAGGTCCTATAAGATCCCTCAAATCCTGTAAAATTCTTTTGAATTTCTTGAAATCTTTTGAAATTCTACAAAATTCATTGACATTTCTCAAAATTATTGTGATCTTTCGCAATTCTTCGGAACCTTTTAAAACAATTTACAGAGTGACCACCTTAAGGAAAATGTTTGAGAAGCAGAAATTGTCCTCTGTCAACTCAATCAGAATATTAAAAACGAAAACTTTTCCTTTCCATTGGGAAAAATTGAAAAATAAGATACCCACCTGTTTAATTCAGTGAAACTGTTAAATTAAAAAAAAAGTGCCCTCTTCCAAGAAAAGGGTGATAAACATTGAAATATCCCTTTCCCACTTTCAAAGAAAAATTAAAAGCTGAAATTTCCTTCCATCTAACTCAATGAAAATTGAAGTTCTTCAAATTGTTAATCTTCCAAATTTAACTATACATTTCAAAAAAACGTTAAAATCGCTATTTCAAATATTAGAAACTTTCTCAATGAAACGATTCGAAGCTTCGTTCAAAACTGAATACTTTTTAAATTAGAATTGTGGAATTAAAACTTTTCTTATACTGGAAAACTTTGAAGTTGAATTATTCTTTTCCAAATCCTTGAAAATAGATGATTGTAAATTTGGGATTTACACATTTAAATTCAAACTATTTTAGTTACAAAAGTAAAATTCACCAAGTGGAACATTTGAATTGATCAACACTTAACATTGAAAATTTAGTACCCGGAAATCTTAATAATTCGCAACTTTCAAACAACTCATCAACTATAAGTACATTGAGTTTGAAATGGTTAAGATTTAAATATTTTGAAACCATATAATTTTGAACGCTTCAATTTTAAATTATTTGATTTCGAAAACTGTTTTTAAAATTGTGCATAATAAATGAATAGTCAAATATTTCTCAACTTTAAAATCTTATAAATCATCTCAAATCTCGTTAAATTCTAACGATGTCTGGCGAAATTGCTAATAATCCGTGGAAATTCTCTGGAATTCCTTAAAATTCCTGAAAATTTGTTGAAACCCATTGATGTATCTTAACTCTTTAAATTCTTCTGCCATTCTGTGAAATTCCTTGAAATCCCTCAAATTAAGTTGAAATCCTACGTTAAGTAAATAAATCAGTCACGCGTTTGTAGATTCTCTAATTTTTCCATGAATTTTTTTAAAACTGTAGCATTATATATTCATGATTTATCAAAACTGTACTGGACAGAATATGTTTTATCATCATTAGAAGAATTGAAAATCATCGAAATATACGATATTCACAAAATGAGAAGAAAGTTGGCTTCTCAGTAAAATAAAAAATAAATAAAAATGACAAAATTTTCACTCAGAAATAATCCTACAAATATGTATAATATCATGTGGGTTGATTGAGAACCAATCTATTCACATTATACCATTTTTCAAAAAAAAAGGTAATAATCCAAACCAATAACACATTTTTTTTGAATTGCCAGCTTCATCAATTTTTTAAAATATATATAAATAAAATAGATATCTTTTAGATCGATCTTAAAGATCGGAATAAAATCTATTCCCTTCTGAAATTTTTTTGTGTACTGAAGAACACCCAAAAAGTTCACAATCCAAAAATAAACTTTGAGACCGAGTAATATCTTGCACTTCTATGAAAATTATTTTTATGTTCATCATTTCGTGTTCCAAGTGACTTCCTTGTTTACCCTATACAAACAGCATCACATTGTCAACATTCTAATTTGTAAATTAATCTGGAACACTTTCTCACTACATTATGTAAAAAACAGTTCAATGAAACTCAAATAATTCAGAAGGACATATAAGATAGCGACTAGTATAAGATACACTGAAAAATTTGGAAACAGTCTTATAAAATTTCTTCACAAGTGTGTTTCCTGTATTAGAAGAAAATGAACTTGATTGGAATCATTGGTTTATTCCTAATGATTTTCCCTCATCCTGGTAAGTATATTAATTTAATCTAATATAAATTTCTAGTTGCAATATACTTGTTCCATATCCGAAATCGTTCGAACGAAAATAACTGCTTTCATTTCAATATTCAGAAAGTTAGGCCTAATTCGTGCAAACAAACTTTCAAAAAGTATCAATTACATTTTTGTGTAAAATTACAGAAAAACCCCGAGTTTTCCGCCAGTTAATTAAAATTACCGATCTGCAGATAAAAATTGTTGCCACGTATTTCATACAGCTGTTAAACTTATCTGACGGTGCATACCTGTAAATTTGATTTTCTTGGACATTACTTGAATTTTGCGTTATTTATACTTATATTTTAAACAGTATTTCGTCTAAGAATGAATATCCATACTATATATTATAATATGAGACATATGAACCAAAATATTTTTGAAATCCAATTATTTACTAGAAATTAGCACCACACAATTTAATTAAATACCATATGAATCTATATATATATATATACAAGAATCTACATAAAAACACAACTTATTTATTGCTTTGGGGGCGTTGCAACGAGATTCTTATCTCAAAATTGAATTGCCTCATTTCACTCCATAATTACTCGAAATATATCTTTATTAGATAGTCAGGACCTATTTCTATCTCAAATCAAGTCTGTATTCGGAGTGAAAAATTTGCTAATTTCAATACTCTTTGTGTAAATCGATTTTTTCGAATGATCGGGCTAGAATCCGAAAAAATTGTGTTATACAAAAAGTATTGAAATTAGCTAGTTTCTTACTCTGAATACAGACTCATTTTAAAACAGGAGTAGGCCGTAAGTGTCTAACAAATATGTAATATTATTATGTATGAAGTGGAATAAGGCAATTCAATTTTGAGGCTAGGGCCTAGTTCCAACGCCCTTTAAATGTCTGAATTTCACACTCATTTATATAATTCCTTAAAAAAATTAAAAAATTTTGATTGGTTCTATATTTTTTAATGTTTGCCACTAACGGTAGAATACAAAGTAGATGTGAATTGAAATTGTTTTCAGAGTGATGTAATTAGGTAACTTTACTGTTAGATAGTATTCATTAACGTTATAAACAAATTCTTTGATCCAATGCACTATATAGGATGAAATAAGCTTAGGGACCTACTGCGATAGAAATTATACTTTATTAAATTATAAGTTAACAGATGGTGGATTCCACTCCAGGCTCACCCAAGCCAGACCTTTACATCATCGATTTTTTGAAAGCCTTAGCTACTTGTTTGTTAAGTGGGAAAATATAGATTACCAAAACATTTGACTTGAAAAAATTTTGTATTGAAAGTTATTACACTTTTTCTATTTTTGACACTTTTTGAGTCTCTAGAACACGAATTGCATTAAACAGTTCACTGAAGACTGTACCGCTTAGCTCGGATTCAATCTAATAAACTGAAACTATTTTTTGTTAGTGTAAAAAGCACAGTTAAATCCAAATTTTGAGGTTCCAATTGATTCCAGCAACTTCCTTATGGCTATTTTTCATATTTAAGAAAAAACTGAACTTTTAAAAAACTCAATTTCCAAAAAATTTCTAACCCGATTTTCATTATATTCTTCTATTTTATACTTTAAAATGTTCTTTTAGAGGAAAAATGATTCAACCTATTTGCTTTAGATGAGTTCTTTCAAAAACGAATTTTTTGGTTATCATTTTAACAATCCTATTAAACCAATACATATTTTTTACTTTATCCCATGGAAAAACTGAATTGTTTTTACGGCGTCGACTCTGAATGTCTTGCCAGTGACTTCTTTTATTACTATTATACCATTAAGCCAAATCCATTTCGGGATGAGTATAACTCGATCGGTTCTAGCCTCGCTGTTTCCTCAACATGATCAAACAAACTCAGCGAATTTCTTTCACTCTTGTTAATTAATTTTTTTCTAAACCACATTCTTTGAGAACCCATAAATTCGCTCAGTCACACAAACAGATATCCGCCACCGCTCTTAAGCATTTCAGCAGTGATATCATATACAGCAGCAGCCTTACCATTCTTTAGTTTCTTGATTACGGACCTAATGCACGGATATCGATTCTTCTTCCACAACCATCAACAGAATTCTCTAACGTATCCTCTTCTGTGTCAAAGTTTTTATGCTCTACTGCTTGACCTCTATACGGTTTTCTGAGAAAATCACTCATACAGTCTTTTATATCGTCTTAACGCATTTCTAAAGTAATTTCTTACTTCTTTCGAAATCATTTGAGCTTTTTGTGCCCTTTCGCTTTGATATTCAACTTTCTCGGGTACGCTTGCTGTATTATATCATTCCACCAAGCATCTCCAGTCTTTCTTCCTACAACCGCAACACAGCACAATTCGACCTCATTATTAAAGGCGCCATCCCGTAGTATCACACAGCTCCACAAAAAAAGTTGTCAGCCCCAGAAACCAGAATAGGCTTACCTAAAAAATAAAATAGGTTAATAAAATAGGTTTTTGAGGTGGCTGAAGCCGAATCCGGAGCCGGTTTGGCCCCATCACGTCACATTTCGTCCCCAACCTCAAAAACATAGAAAATCACTGATTCAGTGGCGGATTTAGGAATTTGCCGCCCCTAGGAAGGACAAAATTTGCCGCCCCTAGGCAGGAAAAAATTTACCGCCCGTCTTTTATTCGAAAAATAAAAATAAAAAAGACAATAAAAAATGGTGATTTATATTAAGACATAGTTATAGAATCGTCTTTTTACAGTGAAAAAACAATTTGTAAACGAGCATCTGAAAAAAATACAATATGGCTGGTAACTG
>JAUMHM010049092.1:0-15106 GCA_032362435.1 Melikaiella ostensackeni
TTTCACTATTCAAATTGTGGCGGCAGATAGCCATAGAAATTTATAGCCCAATATAGGAAAATTGAAATTTTTCTCCTCAAAATTTTCTAGAATCTATAAAAACACTTAGAAAGAAATAAAAAAATCATTTGAGAATTAAATATTCATTTCTCTTTGGTTGATAATGAATTATTCTAACCGGAAATTTAACTATTCCAGTTATTTGACTTATTATTCAAGTTGAAAATTCATCTTTTTTGCTTGAAAATTTAATTATTTGGTTGAAAATTTAATTATTTCGTTCGAAATTGAACGATTTTGAAAGAGAATCATTTCATTCGGTTAAAAAATCAACTGTTTTGTTGAAAGTTTGTTTTTTAGTTGAATTAAAGTGTTTTTGATTTAAAAATAATTTTTTTTGTTGGAATGTATGAACTATTATGCTTTTAGTTAAGGATTCATCTTTTGTTGAAAATTAATTTTTTTCAATTGAAAATTCAACTATGAAATTTTTGATTGATAATTGATTTTTTTAGTTGAAAATTCATCAATTTTGTTGAAAATTCGTCCTTTTTGGTTGAAATTTGATCTATTACATTTTTCATTGAGAATTCATCTTTTTGGATAAAATTTTTATTAATTGGTTGAAAATAAACTTTTTCGTTTAAAACTCGACTTTTTGTCTTTAAATTTTAACAATCTAGTTGATTTTTTCACTCTTCACTGAAAATTCAAATATTTTCATGAAAGTTACTTTTTTGGTTGAATATAACTGTTTTTGATTCAAAATCAAAGTGTTTTTTGGTTGAAATATCAACTATAACATTTTTTGTTGAGAATTAAACTTTTTCCGTTAACAATTAATTTTTCCAATTAAAAATTCAACTATTTCATTTTTGGCTGAAAATTGATCTTTTCAAGTCGAAAATTCATGTATTTTGTTTGAAAGTCGTCTTTTTTTGGTAAAAAATCATGTTCTTGGTTGAAAATTCATCTCTTTGATTTCAAATTTAACTATTTTGTTGAAAATTCGTATTTTGTGTTTGAAATTTTAAATATTACATTTTTCACTAAGAATTAAAGTTTTTTGGATAGAAATTTCATTATTTGGTTGAAAATTAATTATTTGGTTGAAAATTTACCTTTTTGGCTTGAAAGTTCAACAATCTGGTTGATTTTTTCTGTCTTGGCTGAAAATTCAACTATTTTGTTGAAAAATTGTTTTTTGGTTGAATTTAATTGTTTTTGATGCAAAATAAAAATATTTTCTGGTTTAAAGTCTTTTTTTTTCGTTCAAAATTAATTTTTCAATTGAAAAAAAATTCATGTATTTTGATAAAAGTTCGTCTTCTTTTTGGTAAAAAATTATGTTTTTGTTTGAAGATTGATCTCTTTGGTTTCAAATTCAACTGTTTTGTTGAAAATTCATATTTATTAGTTGAAATTTAAAACATTATATTTTTCACTGAGAATTAAGCTTCTTGTATAGAAATTTTATTATTTCATTGAAAATAAACTATTTTGCTTAAAACTCGTCTTCTTGGCTTGAAATTTCAACAGCCTAGTTGATTTTTTTCTCTCTTGACTCAAAATTTCACTATTTTGATGAAAATTATTTTCTTAGTCGAATATAATTGTTTTTGATTGATAATTAAACTGTTTTTCGGTTGAAATATCAACTATTACATGTTTTCCTTAAAGACTCATTTTTTTCCGTTAAAAATAATTTTTTACAATTAAAAATTCAACTATCCCATTTATGGTTGAAAATTGATCTTTTTAAGTTGAAAATTCATGTATTTTGTTTGAGACTCGTTTTTTTAGGTAAAAAGTTATGTTCTTGGTTGAAAATATATCTCTTTGGTTTCAAAATTAACTATTCTGTTGAAAATTCGTATTTTTGGTTGAAATTTGAGATATTACATTTTTCACTGAGAATTAAACTTTTTTGGGTAGAAGTTTTATTATTTGGTTGAAAATAAACTTTTTTGTTGGAAATTCGCCTTTTTGACTTGAAACTTCAACAATCTGGTTGATTTTTTTCTGTCTTGACTGCAAATTCAACTATTCTATTGAAAAATTGTTTCTTGATTGAGTGTAACTGTTTCTGATCTAAAATAATAATACTTTTTGGTTGAAATATCAATTGTTGATTAAGAAAGAGGAGGGTAAAAGAGTAGAGGAGTAAAGAGGTATGGTAAGATGGGGACAGCAGATAATATTTACGTGCTCAATTTTCTGATAAATAAGAACTTGGAGCGGAAGAAAGGGAAACTAATTGCACTGTTTGTGGATTTTGAAGCAACATTTGACTCAGTGAACAGGAGGGTGCTTTGGAAAGCCATGAAAGAGAGAGTAGTAGATGAGGGTTTGATAGAGATGATAAAAGAGGTATTCGTGGAGACTGATTAATTTAATTATAAATTAAACTAATAAAATCAATAATGAGTTGGTTTTTTTAGAAGATTATGCAAATATGCCTTAACATTTCGAAATTTGGCATTCTCTGAATACACCTAATCTTCCTAAGCAAGCGGAAATACCGATATGTTTAAGGAAAGTTTCGCACGAGCCAAGAAATGGAGAATACGAAACGCATGGTTGAACTTTGAAACTTTACAGAGTAAACAGAGCTTTTCATTGTTCAACTGGTACCATATAGCGATGTGTGATGGGATGCGGTTAATTAAAATAATTTTCAACTGTTTCTAATTATACGACAGTTTTTGATTACTTATTTAGCACTCGGAATGAAACCACTTATCGAAAAAAAATTGTGAGAAAAAGTTGTTACATTAAAATCGAATTAAAATTGAAGTTTACAAATAAGAATTAGGGGCCGCCCATAAATAGCTACATTAACTACCATGTAGTTGAACTTTCAAGCTAAGAGACAAGTTTTCAACAAAATAGTAGAACTTTTAACCAAATAGTTAAATTTTCAAGACAAACAGACGAAATTTTTCAAAGACAGTTGAATTTTCGACAAAGAAGATTCTCAATCAAGAAGGATGAATTTGCAACCAAGAAAAATGACTTTTCTACGATAAAACATCAATTTTCAATCTAAAAAGACGAATTTCGAACAAAAAATTTGAATTTCAACCAGAAAGGATGACTTAAAAAAAAAACGTTAAATTTTTAAACAGATAATTGAATTTTCAAACTACAAAGAAGAATTTTCAACCGAATAGTCGAATTTTCAACAAAACAGTTAAATTTTAAACGAAATAATTAAACTTTCAACAAGGTAGTTGAATTTTGAACCAAATAGCTGAATTTTTAACCTACAAAGATGAATTTTCAACCAAGAAGATTAATTTTCCACTAAGAGACGAATTTTCAACAAATACATGATTTTTCAACCAAATATTTGAATTTTCAAATAAAAAGCATGAATTGTCAATTAAAAATGGAGTACTTAAATTTTTGATTAAAAAAATTAGTTCCTTATAAAAAAAAAACGAATTTTCAACCAGTGAAATTCAACGAAAAAAACGAATTTTTAACAAAATCGTTCAATCTTCAACCAAATAGATGAATTTTTACCAAATTAGCTAATAGCTAAAATAACCTAAAAAGTCCAACTTTTTAAATAACAGTTGACTTTTAAACCAAAAAAAATGAATTTTCAACAAGAAAGTCAATTTTGAATCAAGAAAGTCGATTTTTCTACCAAATAGTTGATTTCAATCAGAAAAGATGAGTTTGTAACCAAATAATTGAACCCTCTACCAAAGAGATGAATTTTCAACGAGACGCGTGAATTTTGTACCAAATAGTTGAATTTTCAACCCAAAAATATGATTCTTGAATGATTTTCCTTCCAATATTTAATTTTCAAATAGTTTCATTTTTAACCAAACAGTTGAATTTTCAAGACAAAATACAAATATTCCACAACCAAATAGTTGAATTTTTAACCAAAATGACAAATCGTCAATCAAAAAAATGAATTTTTTACACAGTTCTTCAATTTGAAGCCAAGTAGTCGTTTTTCCAACCAAAAGAGATAAATTCTTAACGAAATGTTGTTAAGTATAACCAAACAATTAACAATTCAACCAAAAAAGTGAATTTTCTACTAAGAAGATTAATGTTCTACCAAAAAGGATGTTTTTTTCAACTAAATACATTAATTTTCAACCTAATTTTTCAATTTTGAAATTAAAAGGAAGAATAATCTACGAAACAGTTAAATTTTCACTCCAAAAATATGATTTTTCATTTAAAAGGTGATTTTTCAACCGAATAGTTACATTTTCAAATGAATATTTATTTTTAACCAAATAGTTGAATTCTCCACCAAAATAGTTGATTTCTCAATTGAAAATATAAATTTTCAACAAAAAAGTTAATTCTTAACCAAATTGTTAAATTTTCAAACCAAAAATACGAATATTCTACAATCAAATAGTTGAATTTTCAACTAAAATGACGAATCTTCAACCAAAAGAAAATATTCTTTACAAAGTAGTGCAAGTTCCAGTCAAGTAGTCGTTTTTTCAATCAAAAAAGATGAATTCTCGACTAAGAAGATTAATGTTCTACTAAAATAGACGCATTTTCAACAAAATACATTAATTTTGAACAAAATTGTTGGATTTTGAAGCCAAGAAGACGAGTTATCTTCAAGAGAGTTAAATTTTCAACCCAGAAATATGATTTTTCAACGAAAAAGTTAATTTTTCACTAAATAGTTAAATTTTCAAATGAATAGTTTGTTTTGTTACCAAATGGTGAAATTATCTATGATAATACATGAATTTTCAACCAAATGGATTGATTTTCAACTAGAAAAGATCAATTTTCAATCAAAAATGGAATAGTTACATTTTCAGTTAAATAAGTTGATTCTCAACCAAATAGAAGCGGAATTTCAACTAATAATAAAATAGTTTAATTTCCGATAAAAAAAACTAATTATCAGCCAAAAATGAGATAAATTTTTAGCACAACGTTTAAACTTTCAACCAAAGAGATGAATTTTAAACCAAAAGAATGAATTATTAACAAAATAGTTCAACTTTTAAAAAAGTAGTTGCGTTTTTTTTATCAAAGAATATTAAATTTTAATAAAGTAGTTGCATTTTCCACAAAACAATTAAATTTTTTACCAAAAAAAATTAAATCGGAAATTTTTTTTTCACCAAATATTTGAATTTTCAAATAAAAAGCATGAAGTGTCGACCAAAAATGAAACAGTTAAATTTTCAATTGAAAAAAGTACTTCTCAGCAAAAAAAAAAGAATTTTCAACCAGTGAAATTCAACGAAAAGAACGAATTTATAACAAAATCGTTCAATCTTCAACCAAATGGATGAATTGTCAGAAAATTAGCTAATGACTAAAATAAGCTAAAAAGTCCCACATTTCAGGAAACAGTTGACTTTCAAACAAGAAAAGATGAATTTTCAACAAGAAAGTGAATTTTGAATCAAGAAAGATAATTTTTCTACCAAATAGTTTATTTCAATCAGAAAGGGTGAATTGGCAATCAAATAATTGAATCTTAAACCAAAAAGATGAATTTTCAACACAACACATTAATTTTGTACCAAGTAGTTGTATTTTTAACCCGAAAATATGATTTTTGAAAAAAAGTTAATTTCTACTATGAAGATTAATGTTCTACCAAAAAAGACGTTTTTTAACTAAATATATTAATTTTCAACAGAACTGTTGAAGTTTGAAGCTAAAAGGATGAATTATCTACGAAACAGTTTAATTTTCAACCCACAAATATGATTTTTTATAAAAAAGTGATTTTTCACCAAATAGTTGAATTTTAAAATTAATAGTTCATTTTGTTACCAAGTAGTGGAATTATCCATGATAATACATGAATTTTCAACCAAATGGATGTATTTTTAACTAGAAAAAATCAATTTTTAACCAAAAATGAAATAGTTACATTTTCACTTAAATAAATTATTCCTCAACCAAATAGAAGCGAATTTTCAACTAGAAAAGGAATAGTTAAATTTTCGATCAAAAAAATTAATTTTCAACCAAAAGTGAATCAAATTTCCAACACAATGTTCAAATTTTCAACTAAAGAGATGAACTTCGAACCAAAAAAATGAATTATTAACAAAGTAGTTCAACTTTAAACCAAGTAGTTCAGGTTTTTATCAAAAAAGATGATATTTTAATCAAATAGTTGCATTTTCAACTAAACAATTAAATTTTCAACCAAAAAAAATGAATTTACAAATTTTGTTAAAATTCATAATCAGGAAACGTACTAAATGTTATCTGAATATATAATACGTTCTTCCTCTTACGTAATTTGGTTTAAGTGAGTATTCGGTCTTCTAAATAAACACAGCCCACACAAATTCCAATAAAAATTATACTCTTCGGTATTTTATCTCTGTTCCCTACTTAATTTCAGATAAACATTCACGTTCCATAAATTCTTTCACTCTCGATCTATAAAAAAATTGTGGATTACATATATAAATATTCTGTTTATTCAATTACATTCATTTAAATTTGTTAAAGGAAGGAATACCTCAGTTTATCAATTAGAATACTTCCGAATAATTTGGAACAAAGTTCCGAAAGCGTCGGATCTCCGATTTTCTTCAAACTATCTATTCTTATGTATTTTGACGCGTTGATTACGAGTATAATAGCGAAAATTGACGCAAATTTAATCTTTATGACAAAAAACCATAAAAAACTGATGAACATTTTTTTGCATTTTTTTAAGTATATACAGAAAAAAATCGTAAAATATTCAAACCAAAAGTTGAAGATCTCGTAAAAGCACACATTTTCGGTCCAGTCCATTTTCAGCCTACGAGTGATAGTTTCCGAGATATTCGAACTTGAAAATGGAAAATCACAAAAATTTCATATTTCAAGTATTTTTTTGACCAGTCATATGGGCTCCCTCCGCTCTCCACGAAACATTGAAAAGGGGTAGCGGTGTGACCTGAAATATTTCTGTGACCAGTCAGAGGGGTACTTCCGGCCCCCACGAAATGTTGGAAAGGGGTAGGAATGTGACCTACATTATTTCTGTGATCAGTCGCAGGGGTGCTTTCCGCCCCCACGAGACTTCGGAAAGGGGTAGCGGTGTAGCCCAAACTATTTCTTTGACCAGTCATAGGGGTGCCTTTCAGCTCCCACGAAATGTTGGAAAAGGGTAGGAATGTGACCTACATTATTTCTGTGGCCAGTCACGGGGTGCCTTCTCACCCTCCACGAGACGTTGGGAAGGGGTAGGGGATGACATAAACTATTTCTGTGACCAGTCACAGGGGTGCATTTCTCCACGAGACGTTTAAAAAGGGACGTGTTGTGACTTAAACTATTTCTTTAGCCAATCACGGGGCTGCCTTCCCGCCCTCGTGAGACTTTGGAAAGGGGTAGCGATCTGACCCAAACTATTTCTTTGACCAGTCACTGGTGTGCCTTCCCCCCGAGATGTTGGAAAGGGGTAGCGGTCCTCCAAATGCTAGAGAATAATGAAAACGCACCCGAAAGCGCGAACACTGAAGAAAGACCCAACCTCTATCGTACCCCACCTTGTTACAACTTCTTAACTTTGTCTATCTTTTTCTGGAAAACTATCATCTTTACTGTAAAGAATAATAGAACATAAAATATGCATTTTTATTAGATCTACAACTTTTGTCTAAAATATTTTTCTAAATTCCCATTATTTACGAAAATAAATTCAAGAAACCATGATTTTATAATTTTTCAAAATGGTCAAATTTGCGCCTGTTTTCATTAGTGTTGTGTTTTGAATATCTAATTAATGTTTGAGCAATTGGCATCCGCGAAATTAATAGGAGGATCAAAGAGATATCTCGCTCTCTTGGAAACTCGATAATTAATAAATACCAGATAACAAACGCGTGGTAATGAAAATGCCACTGTGCGTCAGAACGTAGCCACAGAGCGATTTTTAATTTTCAGGAAGAATGAGAATTGCGCGAGTTTCTACTTCTGTGAATGGGTATACCTGCATTTCTAAAATCTCGAATTGAAATTCCCGTGATACGAGCCACACGAGCGCGTGGTTCATTGAGCGGAATACCAACTTCTTCCAATGTTCAACCTCCAGATTCTGATGCTCAATTCAAACTATTTCCGGCGATTCTTTCTCAATAAATGTCATGTCTTTTTTTTAATTGAAAATTTTGATTGTAATAAATGTGTGCGTCCATATTAAAACAGCCCACTTTGTTGCTTATCAATAAGGGTCAACCTCAAATTGAATTCTGACTGAAGTTGAACCTTATTGAAAAGCGACAAAGTGTGCTGTTTTAATATAGACGTACACAAATTGAAAAAGTTTTGGATTATGTTACTTTGAGTACTTCAAAATATAAACAGCTTGAAAATTTGAATGTTTGAATCTAAAAACGATAAAATTTTAATAATTTTATTATGGTTCCAGCTCAAAAGTCTACATCTACAACCGAAGGTTGTCACTGCAAAACGAATCAACGCACATTTTGTCGAAAACGAGATTATTATGTAGAAAATTCTAAATAATTCAGATACACAACCTCACCAAAGGATTTTTTTATAACTCGTATTTACCGAGGGCAATAATTGTTCAAAAAGATGGCTAAAAACGCTAGTTTTCTCAAAAACTTCCACCTTCATTTTTTCAGAAGTGGTCGATTTTTTTTAACAAACTTCTTTCTTCTATTCAGAAACTAATAATCTAGAAATTAAAATCTTAGTTCTTAATTCAACTAAAAAATCGATTTTTAATTACTGTACAAAGTAATGAAAACTCGCGTCCCAGCCTGCTGCTTTTTAAGCATAACCTAAGTCAAAATTGAAAGATTAAGGATAAGAAATTTTTTGTTCACGTAGTTAAAAATGTCGAAAAAGTATAATAATTCACCTGCAGTAGATGTGATAGATGAAAAGCATTGCATTTGTTGCATTAATGAATTCAAACATTTTTGAGTCAATGTGTAGTTTGTCAAAAAAGTCATTTTTGTGATATTTTAAAATAAAACTGGTAACGTATTTCGTAAGAACAAATATATACATCATATTCGAAGTAAAATGAGTTTTACAATTTGTCGAAGATATGGTGACACCACGAGGAAACAAATTGGAGATTGAATAAACTTTCTTAATTAGATGTAGGAAAGATGCCTCAATTCCAGCACACATAACATCGAACAAGCAAATATAGTTTACATAATTTCAATTATGAATTGATTCCAAAATTTCAAGAAGCAAAAATGAATTTTGTAAGAAAATGTTTAATTTTCGAAATTAAGAATATATTTATGAATATTGAAGAATTAGAACATCACTCCAACTACTTAAAATATCGTTTATCTAACATTATGAAAGATAATTCGATTTTGACGTTTTTTAATTCACAAGAATTTAGTTTGAATAACTTAAAATGTAGAAAGAGAAATGTATTGAAGAGTTTGATTTATCAGAAAAAATTGAGTCACAAAAGGTAATTGCAGATTTTAGATCAAAAAAATGTCTTGAGAATATCTCAAATGTTCAAATTCTAGATGAGTTTGCTGAAACCTTAGCGTTAGATAATGAACATGGCACTCCTCTTGAAGTGAAAAAAATCACTATATACAGTGTGATTGCTAATACTGAAAATTGTTTTAAAAATGTAGAAAATGAAAAACTAAAATTAAATATTAGAAAAACCACTACTTAATTAATTTCAAATCATAGCTTTTTAAATAAATTCAATAATGTCAGTAAGTTTGAGGAACCTATTGAAGCCTTTCAAAAATAACATAATGATTTAGTTTTCTTAAAGGCCAGTAAAGGCAATTTTACAAAAGCAACGAATCGTGATGATTATATTGAAATGGTTGAAAATCTTCCAAAAAATAATACTCTTTACAAAAATATTAAAACAAGTCTTGTTCCAACCGTTGAAAATAATCTTAATGATATAGCTATCAGATGGGAAAAGAAAAGACTTAATAATGAACAAATATCATATAAATTAAAAATGCATAACGGTGCTGTTACCAAAGCTTATGCTCTCCCAAAAGTTCATAAACCAATTTTAAAATGGAGATTGATTGTTTCTACAGTCGGTTCTCCTACTTATAATTTAGCAAGACACATCTAAAATATTTTAAAACCTGTTTCTGTACAAACTAGTGTGTTTGTAAAGAATATTTAGACCTTGAAGATAAATTTAAAAATATTAAAGTTCAGATACATATTCTATTGTTTCACTCGATGCAGTATCAATGTTCGACAGTATTCCAATAGACCTTGCTATGGATTGTACAGAAGAAAAATTTAATCTTAATAGAAATTTAACTAAAATGAAAAATAAATTATTATCTGGAACTAGAACGGTTCTCAATAATACGGTTTTCTCTTTCAATAATAAATTTTTAAAACAAATTTCAGATTGCCCTATGGGCTCTCCTTTATCTCCTATTGTTTCAAACTTAGTTATAGAAGACATTGAAAATACAGCTCTTAATAATTAAAGTTTCAAACCTATTCTTCACAAACTCTATGTAGATGATATTTTTGCTATTGTTCCTTCTGATAAAATAGATAAATTCCTCAATACCCTTAATAATAAACAAAAAACCATAAAATTTACTCTTGAAAAATGAATCAATAATTCAGTTAGTTATCTTGATTTATTAAGCATAAAAACACCTGAAGGAAACTTAATCACTAATTGGTATAAAAAGCCATCATGATCAGGACGTTACCTTAATTATAATTCTCATCATTTATTTTGTCAAAAAGTCGGTTTAATGAAAGGTTTGATAGATAGATGTGTAAAATTAAATGTTATTAAATCCAGAAAAGAAAATGTAGATCAACTTAATACAACCTTATTACAATATAAAACAACCTTATTACCTTATTACAACCTTATTATACAATATACAACCTTATTATTATTATTGAAATAATTATCCACTTCAATTAATTATTAGTATTATTAAAGAGAGAGTTCAAGAAATATAAAATAGTTCTTCTTTTTTGAAAAACAAAGAAAGATTCGTGACTGTGGACGAAACCTGTATCCATCACTATACACCCGAGACAAAGCAGCAGTCAAAGCAGTGGGTACTGTCTGGTGAAAGTGCGCCAAAGAAGGCGAAGAGTGTTTTTTCAGCTGTGAAGGTGATGACACAGTATTCTGAAATTTCCAAGGAATTATCCTCATTGATTACTTGGAGAACGTTTAAAATATAGCAGGAACGTACTATGCATCATTATTGGACAGTTTGAAAGCTGAGCCACAAAAAAACGGCCACGATTGGCGCACAAAAAAGTGCTGTTTAATCACGACAACGCACCGGCTCACCCCTCCGCAATCGCAGTGGCAAAAATACACGAACTGGGATTCAAATTGATTCCTCATTCACCCTATTTTTCAGATTTGGCTCCGTGCAACTTCTTTCTGTTTCCCAAGTTGAAGACCTGACTGTATGGCCAAAGTAATGTTTCAAAATGAAATAACATTCGTTAGTCATTGAAACGGTCGAAGAAAGTTTATAGTTCGATTTGGAGGCTTCAAATTGACTGAGGTGATAAAATCAAGTTCTCGAAAAAAACACGTTTAAAATTTGACAACACTTTTCCGTCGTTCTATGCTTGTTTAGCGCATTTTTTAGCGGATAATCATTACTCTCAGGTTCTTTAGGTCGCTGCATATGAATTTAAAGTCAAAATAGCCAATTTCAAAATAGCTGACCCAAAATGGTGGACCAAACATTTAAAAAATGTACAATACGTGGACTTTTTCGACAAGATGCTGACTGAGGGGGTTCTTTGGGTCACTGATTCCGAATTTTGTATCCAAAATTGTTAATTTAGAAATGACTAACTAAAAAATATTGTACAGAATTTTATTGTCATGGATACTGTATTTGTTTTAAGAAATTGTTCGAACTGATGCTCATGAGATTTATGTCCCAAAAAAGTACTCCTGAAATAGGACTAAAGTAACAAAAAAGTTCAAAATATGTCCCGTTTCACCAGGCTTTTTTAGGAGAGAAGTACCGGAAAAGTTCCACTTAATTTATTATATTTTCACAAATTCTAAATAATTTTTGGGACAAAAGTAATAGGAAAGTTCCATTTCATTTTTTTCGAAATTATTACAAATTTCTACAAGAACATTTCTGGTACTTTTGTCCTAAAAAATTCCTGCTCAAAACAAAAAACAAAATTAAGAGGGACTTTACCGATATTTTTGTCCTAAAAAAGTCCTGGTGAAACATGGACATATTTTGAACTTTTTTGGTACCTAAGTCTCATTTTAGCAGTACATTTTTGAAACATGAATTCTATCAGCACTCTTTGTAAAAAAATTAACAAAAAAATGGAACTTTTCTAGTACGTTTTTCCTAAAATTATTTAGGACTTGTAAAAATTTTTAAAAATATTAAATGGGACTTTTCCGGTACTTTCATCCTAAAAAAGTCCTGGCGAAAAGGGACATACTTAGAACTTTTTTGGTACTTTAGTTTTATTTCAGCAGTACTTTTTTGGGACACAAATCCCATCAGCACTTGTGAAAAACTCTTAAAAAAATAAATGGAACTTTTCTACCCAGGCGGAAAAATTATACATATTTTATGCACAGTGAAATATTATATATAATTCTTATTTCTTTCAAACAAAAATGGCGGATCCAATATGGCAGCCAAAATTTTAAAATTTTTAGAGATTTGTCTGAAACTTGGTATAAGGGGATTCTTAAAGTTGCTAATTTCAATTTTGCCGACAAAATTACAAATTCGAAATGGCGGATCCAATATGGTGACTGAAATTATTTTTTTACAGATTTGTCTAAAACTTGATACAAGGGGGCTTATAAGGTCGTTAATATCGACCTTGACGTTAAAAGTTACAATTTGAAAATAGCGGTTCCAATATGGCGGCAGAAATTTTCAAATTTTTACAGACTTACCTAAAACGTGATCCAAGAAGGTTTATGAAGTCCCTAATTTCGTCTTTGACGTCAAAAGTTACAAATCGAAAGTGGCGGATCCAATATGGCGGCCAACATTTTTAATTTTTAACAGATCAGTCTAAAACTTGGTACAAAGCGGTTTTTAAGCTCATTAACTTCAATTTTTACACCAAAAGTTGCAAATTCGAAATGGCGTATTCAATATAGCAACCAAAATTTTAAAATTTTTACATATTTGCCTAAAACATGGTACAAGGGGTTTTTTGACGTTGCGTTCTTCAATTTTTCCGTCAAAAGTGAAAAACTGAAAATGGCGGATCCTCCAATATAGTGGCCAAAATTAAATTTTCTACAGTTTTGCCTAAAACTTGATACTAGGAGGTTCGTAAGGTCGTTAATGTCGACCTTGTCGTGAAAAGTTACAATTTCGAAATGGCGGATCCAATATGGCGGCCAAAATTTCCAAATTTTTACAGAATTGCCTGAAACATGGTCCAAGGGGTTTTTTGAGGTCGCTAATTTCGACTTTGACGTTAAAAGTTACAAATTCAAGGTGGGGGATCTAATATAGCAGTCCAAATTTTATAATTTTTACATATTTGCCTAAAACTTGGGACAAGGAGGTTTTTAAGCTCGCTCACTTCCACTTTTACACCAAAAGTTACAAATTCAAAATGGCGGATCTAATATAGCAGCCCAAATTTCATAATATTCACGTATTTGCCTGAAACTTCGTTCGAGGAGGTTTCTGACGTCGCTACTTTCGACTTTGACGTCAAAAATTACAAATTAAAAATGGCGGATCCAATGTGGTGGCTAAAATTTTTAAATTTTTACAAATTTTTCGGAAACTTGGTTGAAGGCGGTTTGAGATCGACCCCTAACAATTTAGGGTGCTTTTTGAAATGAGTCCTCCGGCCTCTCATCAATAATTTGCGTACTCGTCAAACTCACCTCGTGATAAAAAGTTTTTAGTATCAAAAACATATGGATATGAGTACATTTCTATCCTTTTCACTTGAAACAATTATATTGAGAACAAGAAAAAAGAAAAAAAATTTATAATGAAATCGAGAAATCAAGTTTTTCAAAGAAAGAAAGTGGGATTAAAAATTGATTAAGGAGCTTTTTTGTTTAAATTTTTCCAAGGAACAATTTTGTATTTTTAACTTTTTTCCATAACTCGCTTCGTTTTCGAGAAAAACTGGAAATCTCGATTTTTTTAAATTACATATGGATTTTTTCAAAAACGTCTCCGATGAAGATTTTGTTTTTTATCGGAAAATAGTTTCAAGACATCCCAGACACAAAATCAAGAAGAATATTCTTGGAGTTCGCAACCTTGGGTTGAAAACATTTCAACGGAACCGCGCGGTTCATCTAATGCGGGCCACGATCCTTGCACCTTGCATGTGCGCGCTTAACTTCATTTGCTAACCTCTTCGTTAAATGTCAAAGGTGGCAAAAGGTGGCGAATGATCTGACTGATGATACCATAATGAACCTTTTAAAACCTTTTTTACATCGTATCAATTCATGAACACTCAAATGAGAAAAACAGATTACACTGTAAAATCCCTAATCATTTGTTCATTTTTGTCCCTCAAAGTATATTTAAAATGTTTAATCTTATTTAAGATGCCTTCGGCTCAAATCGCGTCATATATTCAAACTTGCCTCTAGAGAAAAATTATATAATAAACTACATTTTGCAATAGAATCAGTCAACTTTTAACTTCCAAAGTATGTTAACTCATGTATAATCATTCCAGATCTTGAGAAACGAGTCTATTGACTCTAAACGATTGGAAACGATAATTCCATATTTTCTCTTTAATTTCATGGATAGTCAAGATTTTCTGAACACTCCTTGATCTTTTCGTCACGCATCTTCTATTTGTTTAAACTTGACGATATTTACAAAACGGAGCGAACATCGCGTGTCGTGCTTACGAAAATCAGTACTGCAGTAATCGCTGTGTGCATAAACATATCCGTTCCGTGGTTTGATTAAGAACCAATCTATTCAGATTATTCCATTTTTTGAAAAAGAAAAAGGTAATAATCTAAACCAATAACACATTTCTAAAAATTGCTAACTTCCTCAAATTTGTGAGCTGTGTTTAAGTAAAATAGATATCTTTTGGTAAATTGAGTTAACCATTAACACCTCAATTAAAAGAAATCTTAAGTATTCAT
>JAUMHM010049103.1:0-15106 GCA_032362435.1 Melikaiella ostensackeni
TAAAAATTTGAGGGCCCCAGGCTTACCACAAACGCGGCAATTAAATCAGTCTCATTACTTAATTGTCACACCTCATAAGGCATTTAGATGGAGTGATGTACTTTTTTCACTACTGATGTTGACATCTAGGCCGAGGGTCTGGGCCGCCTCCTCCGCAGCTTTATAGAGGAACGCTCCTTTGCCAATCATCTTGTGGTTCCTGACGATTTTCAGGAGAGGATCTCTTCCATTTGCCACGATGTGAGGTGTACCCAAGACAACTTGGTCATGAAGGCACTGGATATTTAGTAGTCCGCTTGCGCCTTTACGACGTGGGATGTTGCAGTTACAGACATCTTGTTTAACGCCGACATATTGGGAAACCAAATCTGTCGAAAGAGACGCTTGTATCTGCTTCGGAGAGCTTTCTTTACTGATGTTATATCTTGAATGCAGCTCTCTGGAACGCCTAGGAATAACAAGGGCTCTCCAGCGATGCGATGCGTGTTGAGCTTCGTGAATCTTTCTCCAAAAAGTCTTCACCTCCTCGGACGTAGGTGAACTATTGCTAGGAACAGGGAGATCGCTGAGGAGGCACGATGAGTTAGCGAGAATCTGTTGATTCTTTCTGACCCATTCCTCCCTCTTCTGTATTCTTCTCCTGGTGTCAGATAACACCCGTATTTTGTCAACAATGTACTGCTTGATAGTCAGCAGCCTTGACGTGTTCAATGTGTGATGGTGGATCCTCAGTTCGTGAGCGAACTTTTGGACCCTTACCCTGAAGGGCTTGCCAGATGTTATGCAGTCAATCAGACACTGAATACGGAATGCGTTCTGTCTAGCCCAGCCAATTTTCTTCTTCATTTGATGCAAGCACCTTTCGGTCTTTCCATCTATCGTTAGCTTTACCCTTCGATTAAAATCGGCCAAAGCTCTCGCTGCATCATAAATTGAACAAGTGGTGGTCCAGCTGTCGGACTCCTCCGAGAGATCCTTACGAAGGGCGTCATCCATTACAGCCAGATATTGAGGCTTAGGAGGAACCTGGATGTTGATGTTTCTTCTGGTCCTGAAATCGCCATCATCTTTCGGGGCATGCCTGATTTCCGCGGTTGATCTTAATGTCGCTTCCACTTCTTCGTCTGCGGCTTGTTCTTGCAGCAGTTGGGGCAACATTCCGCGTATATATACTGTTTTGAAGCGTATATGGAATTAAATTCAAATCCTAACTTGACTCATTTTAGTATAAGTTCACTTATTCATAGTGACGTAATTATTGCCTGCTTCCGGCTTCGTTTTCCATAGATTACCTCGAACTCTTGGACAAACATGTCGGTTTTTTCACGTCTCGTGTCGACTTTCTGCAATAGTCTTATAATAACGCGTCGAACGAACGCCAGCTTCGTGCTGATTTAAAATATGTGTAACCAGCCTGTGCTGACCTTATCAAACTTGTGTATTATAGCTATGTGAAATGAAATTCAGTGATTAAAATAAATCAACAATTCTGTGCCTTATAGCTGACTTGTGAAAAACTCATCTTGCTCTTTGCCCTGAATCCAAGCTAATATAAAATTTAATTTAATAAGTAAACATATACTGTATGCAAGAGGTTGTCCGCGCGGATATATCTATACAGTTTTCGAGGCTCGGGCCTCATGAACATTTTTTTTGTCATATTTTATAACATCATTTAAGGTGCACGCCTAGAAACATTAAAGTGGCCCGGTTATTATTGTGGTTCTGACTTTTCGATCGTTCTTAGTCTTACTACCAATTTTCTCAATGAATAATATTAACATATGCCATCTGGTACATTCCCATATATGTATATAGGCAATTCTCAGTAACCTTCGGATTTAATATCGGTGGAAAGGATCAAGAAAAATTAACTAGGAGATATATTTACTTGTGACGAAGCCTAAGTCAGGCATTAGTTTTATTGCATAAAATTATAATAAGCGCGGTAACTTTAGCTCCTGAGCATGCGAAATGTCATTCTAATTCCACATTTTTAAATATTTAAGAATCTTTCACATTTATATTTTATAATACAGAAATCTGGATATTCCGTGTAATGTTTAAAAATGATTCTAAAATATAGAATATGTATCAAAATCGCGCAGGGTGTATAGAAAAATTGTAATTCGTTCGTAAAGTTTGTCCCGAACTTTACATGTCGTTGGTGTAACGGTAAAATTTTACGACCCGGAAAAAATTTTCAACTTTGACACCGTGAAGAACTTTGAAAAACGATCTTCGTAAATGGAAAGCTGAAGCTTAATCTTTAAGGGAGGAACTTATTTCATATCCCCTTTTTAATTCATAACATTAATAAGTTATTTCTTCATATAAATGAGAAAGTGCGTTTGCACAAATAAAATGTCGCTGGTGTAACGAACAAAAGTTTTTCCAAAATTATTTTGAAATAATCGAATACATTGAACATATTTTGTTTTCAATTATATGAATGTACTTACAAGTGTCGACTAAAAAATTCCTCGTACTTTATTATTTATTATCTACAATCAACTCGCGTAACTGTGCCGGCCTCTGGTCTGGTCGGGACAGGACCGGGCGTTATTCAAATCCAGTTTCAACCGGACCTAAAGCGATGAGTGAGTAAACACTCAAGACCTCATACGTAGTCTCTGAACTCGGCACACGTAAAAAAGTATATGTCCATAGAGTCGCGATATAAAAGACTTCTGATACGGCACTGACTGTCCGAGCGAAGACCTTGAATATAGGGCGTCAAGGGACGTTCGGGGGGGGGGGACAGAAGCAGTCAAGCATGAACAACCTTGAAGCTGGTACAAGAATGGGCGGCACAGTTACGCGAGATGAGTGTACTTTTAAAAAATTGGCGCTGGCGTTGCTTTATAGCCCGTCCTTCTGACATTCAAAATTATAAACTATTATTAAAGAAATACATAATGGATAAGCAAAATATGGTAGAATGGATGATATATTGAGGATGTCGCAGATGATCAAAAATAAAAAAGCCTAAATAGAGCTACAAAATATAAAAAAAAAATAAAACAAGGTGGTTCCGATAAAAAGCAAATAATTTTGAATTCACACATTTTTCAAAATACATGAAAAGCCGGTGGCATCAAGTGAACGAATGTACACGAGTAATAATATACTTCTGATCATCCAAAGAAGTAATATAAGAAAGTGCATTTGTGTCGCTTACGATTTATTCTTAAAATTTTCTCATATGCAAATCTCAAAATTATGTAGAATTGCCCATATGCGAGAGTTACCTTTCATCGTACACCGCTAGATTATTGACGTGTAATGGAGACAAAAGAGCCTTTTTGACACCCCTCCTTTTTTTAGAGCTTTATTAGTGAGGAATGCTGCCTAGGTGTCCGCTTCCGTACAGTGTTGCAGAAGAAGTCCCTCTGGACAAATCAATTTTCATCCAATTTGCAGCTTTTTTTTGTAAATAAAGGCATTAAATTTTTGAATAATTCATTGAAATTACATTATTTAAGGAATAAGAAAAATTTTTTTTTCAAGGCTGCCATTCAGGGCAAAAAAATTGTTTCATCAAAAATGGTCCTATTCGAGGCAGTAAGCTCATTAAAAATATTCTTTAGCAGCATTACTCAAATAATAATATTTTTGAAATTCTCATAAACAAATAAGGAAACAAAAGTTATATCTTATTTATTCGCGATATTTAAATATATTAAACTCATAATCAACTACTAATAAATTATGTTGCTGATATTCTTTGCTACTAGATAACAATTGTGCATTGATTGAAAAAATTTAATTTGAAAAATGCATAATTCGTTCATTTTTCAGTATAATTTTTTCTTATTTTGCATTGCATTATCCGATATCTCATTAAACTTCCGTTTACACAATACAAAATTGTTAACTAATTGCTAATAATTACAACAGGAAGCATTGTCACTTATTCAATTTCTAAAGAAACCATAATTTGGCTTCCATTTCGGCTTTATAAAAATAGGTCCACTAAGATATTTAAATATCACGAATGAAGAAGACCCAGGTGAAAAAATTCTAAAGAATCTGAGTTGAATGATTCTATAGAATTTCTACATGAATTCTAGTCCAATTTCCGTAGAATTTCTGCATCAATTCTAGTCCACTTTCTATGGAATTTGTACATGTATTCCACAAAATTTCAAAAGTACGAAAAAAACGATGGAGAACCTCGAAATCGCACGCAGCAATTAAAAAAATTATCAAACTCAAGACTTTGGTAGAGATTGGGAATTTTGTAATATAAGTATTTAATATAAGTATTATTTTGACGTTATATGAAGAGAAACACATACAGGTATTGTATCATATTTCCTTCAGTTTTCGTTCCAAAGAAATGAGAGTGCTCTCTCTCTCTCTCTCAAAAAAAAATAAATAATCATAAAGGTGCGTACGCTTAGAAATTCAAAACTATCATCAATTCTATGGTATAGGGGCGACATCTTTATAGTAGATAATGAAAAATACAGTAGACAATTAATTATCAAGAATACTAGGTAATATTGATCGGAAAATTCTGTGAAATAAAAATTTTCGGTATGAGTAGTTCCAAACTAGGACATTGGATATTTATACTGAAATTCCAATACAAATTTCCTTCTTGATCGGCTGAGCTCTTAGCATAGAATCCTTGGTACGCATAAACACTCACAAGTAAGAAAAGAAAAGATTGCTTCTTTTTAAAAACTAAGTGACTGCATAAAGTTGATTTTTCAACATTTTGATATCAATCCAAACCCTCTTTCAAGGCAATAGAGAGCAAAAGGTTCAAAGTATAATATAATTTATCAATACTAGAATAAAAATACTTTCAGTTTTATGATTTTATTGAATGATTGAGTCGTCCAGTGAGCTCCAAACTAGTTGATTCAACTAATTTTGAAGCGCATTTTTTTATTCCACTCTACAAAAGTAAATTCAACTAAATCTAATGTAAATACATCTGAAGTAAATTGAAGAATATTTGTCATATGAATTTAGGACTTGCAAAGCAGAATCATGTGTATTTTGCAATGTAACGAAAAACAATGCAACCTACTTTAAACATTTCAAGAATCGTGATAATATGAAAAGTCACGCAGATACATATTTCTCTCTCGTACATATTTTTTCTTTTTTGTATCTTAGGTTATAATCAGTCCAAACACACTTTCCTTTCTTGATAAGTTTGTATAACGTAAGAAATTGAATTGCGATGCAGACAATAATTTATATTTAATTATTTTAATGTTCTCACGAATGTGAGATATTTTATTTAAGTCACACACACTGGAAAAAAACAAGTTTTGCAGTTTATTACTTTGCATTCTAGAAATTAATGTCAATAAAGATAAAGAAAAATATTTTCATTTTTTATCTTCTATTTCGTGTTGTTTTCATAAACACGTGATATGCAACCTAGAAAATATGTTTGCGAAATATTTACTTTCTTCGGTTAACATAGACGACAATCTTAATAACCTTCCTTATCATTGTCTCAAAATTTAGATCCAGAAACGTTGTAATCAACTTATTCCATATTCTTTAATATGAAGGAAACAGTGAAATTCTCGTTTTTGCTAAGTAAGTGATCTTTATTAGTTATTAGCTTAATATTCTTAACAATTTGAAATTGAAACATTTTTGTTTCAATTCGTGGTCCACTGATTGATTGCTCTTGTTCCTATTTTTGGAAATAAGTATATATTCCACCTTGCCCAAATGAACGCTAAAACAATTAGTCTTTTATAGGGAAACATTGATCATTACAGATTGTGAAAAATCTCTTCTTTTGATTGGCTGGCTAATGGCTATCATTCTGGTGCTAATTTAGATAAATTGAATTTTAACATGTAACTGCTTTTCTTATATCTTATATCTGTAAGATAGATCCACAGATCTGATAAGAACTAGTTGAAAATACTATTTAACACCCAAGGAACAGAAATCCTCAGCGTAACCATGCTGCGTGAAATTTTGTTCATAGATTCCTTACACCACTATTTAGATCGATTGACCAAAGATTAAAAATAACTATTTTGAAAGTAATTTCAAATTGTTAAAATTATCTGCGAGAGTTGTAGAGAAATCATAATTAATTTTCAAGATAATATAGTAGAACAATTTTGAAATATTTTATTTTTACAGCAATTGCAGCGTTGTTGACCATTGGAATTGCCGCTGCTCTAGAGGTGAGTTTAACTTTGGTAATTTAATTTTTTCTGACTATAGTCATAGAAATTTAAGAAACCGGTAAGATATACTTTACTACGTGTGTTTTTTTCTTAATTGCTCATATTTTAAGCACTTTTTGCTTTCTCAAATATAACATAAATTTGTATCTCCAAACTGAGAAAAAAGATTATTCAAATCAAAGAAATGCAGTACCGAATATGTCAAATCAAACATTTCTTTGATCAAACGAAACTTTTCTTGTTTCAAGATATAATGTTTTTTATATGAAAAAATAATTTTTGTCAAAATAAAAATTTCTTCAGATCAAAAAATTATTCGATTGGACGTATTCGGTACTACATTTCTTTGATTTAAGTAACCTGTTTTCTCAGTGCATAAATGAAGTTTTTTCACTAATGGAAGTAAAAAATGACTTCCTGCTCAATTATAAATAATAAAATAGAAAAAATTATTGACATCCACAATTTCATGCTTACATACATCTTATTAAATGATCAGGCTTCTTCACCAAAGGAACGTGAGTGTATGGAAACCTGCAAAGTTAGTATACGAAAATTTTCGTCCTGATTTCTTGGCATTGAAAACTGTACTCTTACGAAGAACATGTGAATATTAAAACAAATGTTGTGCTTTCAGCGTAAAATACCAACCAGTCCAGCATACTGTAGTAAGGCGCCTTCGACTTATGGCTGCACGTATAATTGCATCGAAGGTTGCAAACCTGATAGTTAGTTGGTATAGATGAATAGTTTATCTTAGAATGATTTTAGAAAGTAATTGATAATCACTTTCAACGATAAATTTCCTCCCCTTATAAGGAGGAGTTAAGATGAAATCTTTCATAAACAGAAATCATTGTCATAAGATAATCAAACAAATCAGTTTAAGCTTCCCTTACACTTGTCTCAGATAATAATAAATGTTAATAATTATTTTAGCCCGCTTTGAGTATGCCCATTCTGGAAAATGCAAAAATGGGCCAAAATCAGGGATTATCTGCAGGGTTTTCGACTGATGGATCATTGCTGCAATTTTAGACATTAGATTTTGAAAATATATTTTTCTTAAGTGTTCTTAAAAGGTTCTTAAGAAAAGCAGTACGAGATGGACACCAGGACGAGCAGAATATTGGGAAAATGTGATTTGATTTTGAAGCTAAGGTTCTGTAGTATTTCTTCATGAGTATTAGGATTAAACACGAGTTTCATAATCAGCCTTTTTACCACTTACTTTTTATTTTTGTATTGAAAAGTTAAAAATTGTGTTTTCGACATGGCAATGAAAATGTTGTCTGCTGATAAATTATCATTTTTCAAGCAACTGAATTGCTTTCACTATTCTTTCACTGGTTCCCTCGATTTGTCAAACTGTTGGCTTCAAAACTGTCTGCGGTGATCAATTTTGTTCATTTTCACCGAAAATATATTTTCCGTGTTTTTATAAGAAGTGTCATTCGGTACGACGTGAATAAATTGTTGACAGGTTAGGCTTGGGTAACAAGGTAATTTTTTTCCTTCTAGTTTGCAGACAGAAAAAAGTCTTGCTACCAAAGAAACAAATTTTAAATAAATAAGCAAGTTCATACTGTTTACCAACATAACGGAATAAAATTATTCGTCGATTTTTTTTATCTATGATAGTTAGTAGCAGTGATGTGAATATTTACATCGTACCACAAGAGTACCATATGAATAAAATTGCAACGTATTGCGTTTCTTATCATATTTTAAACCCAAATGTTTCAAAAATTCAGCTTAAAATACAATTATGTCAAATTTATTATAGTGCTCTCATTGTATTTAGAAAATCGTGCAAAACACAAAAACATGTATCCAAAACTTATATGCATCTTTCATAAACTTTGGCCGTTTTTCCAGATACAATGAGAATAGTATAATAAATTTGGAATAATTGTATATCAACATGAATCGAAGGTGATAATAAAAGTTCTGGAATATTTTAAGCATAATATTGTCAATAAATGTTTATCTTTGCCGGTTTATGCTAAAAAGTATTGTATTTTGTGTTCTAAGCATAGATCAACATTACGCATGTACCCTTATTGTGAAAACATCTAATAAAATACTCAAAGATAACTTGAACGTCTTCATAATTTTCTTTTTTTGCAACTTTGATAATAATTGGTGCTAATACATTTATGTTTTTGCGAAAGTTGTATCAATTTTTGAAATTTTTACAATTTGAAATTCTTCAAATCAGAGCTTGCAGAAGCTGAAAATATGACGTTATGACGTTTAAATAAATTTAAAAAGTTCAATTCGGACATCTTCAATCATGTTCAAAGAGTTTTAGTCAGTCTCACTCTAAAAGCTGGTAACCCACTCACGGTGGTCTTGAACTGAGTTTAACCGAAAAGAGCTTGAATTTCTCGATTATGTTCTAAAATCATTTCAGTGATGCCTCACGATTATTTTAAGACCAAAAAGAAAAAAATTGCTCGATGGATTTTCGAATAAACTTAATTTTTCATTTTCATTTATATGTTATTATGTATATTTTCGTAAAAATCACTCCAAAACAGTGCTTTTGTAGCTTAAACTCTGTAATTTGGCATTGAAAAAAAGTATCTGAACGCTAAACATCTTTGGACATCCGGGACCGATTAAAATTTTTGAGATAGTGTGAAAAATTGCAGTTTTCATTAATTAAAAAAAAATTTTCACATCAGAGCATGGTACTTCAAATTCATCCACCAGGAATTGAAGCAAATTAAATTCCCCGTAAAACGAAAAAAAAATTATTCATCTCATATATTTTAGGAGATACGGCCTTCGGAAGTTATATGTGTCTAAAAAATTTGTCAAAGAAATATTTAGTTTTAGTTTTCATAAAGTAACATCTTTACTGTGCACTGTAGACAAAAATGATCAGAATATGAGTTGAAGTAGACTTGATTTCTAGCGGGTCTAAAAAAAAATGTTATACCTTTCATACAGGTACGTCCGAAGTTACAGCATGTTGAAAAATGGACACTTTTATATAAGTTCGTTATGAAGTAATCTTTTGAAAAATATTCACGTTTCTACTGCAATTCATGTAAAAAGTTGTTCTTGTAATAGTGGAAGTGCACAAAAATCATTAAGATCTGTAAAACTTTAATAACTCGTTAAAGATGTCGATAAAAATGATTTTTCTTTTAAAAGTTGATGCCCTCGATTTTTTTGGATATATTTCAGGAATCATTCAGAGGTGTCAGGAAGTGAGAAGAAGTTGAGGTAGGATGCCAGTGAAAACTATAAAAGTAGAATGGTGGAGTATACATCCAAAAAACAGAATAAGTTTGGTTCCAAATCATAGCGGTACCTCTGTACAAGAATTGGCTATTTTTTCAATTTTCATTTATGCATATTGTATTACGTAAGTACGTGAAGTCAAGCCACGCTTGTACATAATAAAACGTAAATCACGTAAATGTATGCGTGTGTAAGTGTGTGTGTTGCATCAATTTCAGCATTTTAAATATTTTATGTACAATATTACATGAATAGATAGTACATAATGAAACTATAATAATCGGGGTGGGGGGGGGGGGGTGAAGGTAGGGAAAGAAAATTACTGTCAAGTCATACACATTTATTATGTTTATTTGCTGCAAATCCATTCAGTTTCTTAATAAATACATAATGCAGGATAAAATAGATGATTACATTACCAAATAAATGTATAAACTACATATATAATGTTTAGAAGAAAAGTCGACGACAGCTGCTTTCAATTGGACTGGATAATCGGGATGGTGCACATTGTTTATTTTTCGATGAAAGAGGTGTTTCGGGTTTCAATCGTATGCAGATCTACGAATCTTGCCGACGTTTCGTAGTTCTGCACACAATTGAAACCCAAAACACTTCCTTTCATCATAATGAATCATCGTGACACATAACCAGTAAGGAGAGCTTTTTTCAGATCCTTTATATGCTGTTTTAAGACTGAGTGGACCCTATTCATACCGAAATAAGAATGTACAATTTTGTCCATGGCTTTGGAAGCTGCGACGAATGTACGATATGAAAGTTTATCTGATTCTTCAAGTAACTTCCTGTACGCGTTTCCTTCAACAGCGTCACCGTGTTAATTTTCTGAAACCAACTTAAGACTCTGAGGCCATAGGAGAGCTTTTTCTCTGCATAGAAGCGGCAAAAAACCATTCCTGAAAATATGATTCACGAACTCTTGCAGTAGGTGAAGCTCTGGGATTGAACTTTTCGTAATTACTTTGACATTGTCATTATTATTGAACAAAGGCGCATCGACGGTACTCCTACTCTGCGCAGCAAATTTTTTCTCACCTGCAAAGGATTTAAATTGTTCATAATCATTGCGCAGGTCACCGTAGGTTTTGATCTTTAACCATTCATCAACCATTGTATCCACTTCATAATTCGTTGTTGATTCAGCAATTCCACTTTCCAGTTCCTTGCGATCTCATAAATCTTTTAAGGTTACAAAATAATAAGGACAAGGAAATGTAGATGTGGCCGTCTGCTGTCCATTAACGAGAAGTATGATTTCGAAATCGGAGACGAATTCATCGAAATGTTATTGATCTTTATAAGATCAAATAACACTTCCAAATTATCATACGTCTCTTTGATTCGAGGCACGATCGCCAACATGATGAGCTAATACACAGTCGTCCATTTTTCATCTTTTTTTTTTGCAGGTGGGCCTTTTTAATCCGAATGTCCTAGATATTCAGTGATATAATTTTTTGAAATCACCGACATGCAGGTTTAAAAAAAATCCCTGTCCACCATCAGCCATAACCTTTACTGCATAATTACAGACTAAATTTCGTCTACCCAGTAAATCGTTTAAAATACATTTTGCGTTGCCCCAGGCCACGGGCTTTTTCTGTTTAACGAGGTCTTTTCCAACATTAAACTGTAAGATATCGTGGGTGTATAAATCTTCCAACAACCTAGATCTCTTAGAAACGTCTACAGCATAATGAACTGTAATATTATATATCAAATACTTAAAATGCTGAAATTGATGCAACACACACATATATTATTATAGTAGTATTATTATTTACAAGCATGGTTTGCCTTCACCTACTTACGTAATACAATATGGAAAAATAAAAAGGAAGAATTAGACGATTCTCGTACAAATTTACCGCTATGATTTGCGACCAAACATATTCTGTTTTTTGGATACATACTCCACCATTCTTCTTTTGTAGTTTTCATCGGCATTGTACTTCAACTTTTTTTTTACTTCCAGACACCTATGAATAACATTTCGCATATGTATCATATATCATTCATCTTATGGTTCATTAATCGTTATCCTATCCTCTGACATCAATAAATAACTAGGACATCAAATCTCAGGATTACTAAGAATTGTCCAAAATTGAGAAGCATTCGAGTTTTAATTGTGTTAATTTAATGGAAAATATTATATAAACGAGTTCAGCTTAACTATATTTGTAATATTTTTTGTAGTAATATATTGATACACCTTAGGGTAGGGAAAACTATGCTCCAGTAGGTCACAAAAAACTTCTGAATGTTTCAGATTATTTATAGTAAATTATTGGAAATAGCAATTCACGCATAGTTTCCCCTGAGTGCACCGGTCTCCAAACACGTACCACTAGTCGAACGAATTTTTTTTTCCTCCTAAGCAAATTGTTATATTGACCTATTTTTAAAAATTTGTATAATGTAATGCTTTATTATATATGGCCTTCCAAAAATGGCGTTCGGCCTTAAAATCGTTGTTCGACTACGCTGCATTTCCCCTATTATAGTTACCTCACTCCAAATTCTTCAAAAGGTTTCTGAAATCGATAATAATAGACATAATGTTAAATATAACAGTATTTAAAAAAATCTATGGCCAATGTAGAAAAAATCTGTTGGATATATGTAACTTTTTATGCAACAATAGTTGTTTGAGATTTTATTTCGCTTAAAAAAATAGTAATTTTGATTCAATCTTCATCATTGATGGCTTACATTTATTCTTTAAAATATTAACAGCAATTCTATTTGCATAAGTTATGTTAAAAGTAAGCCAGAAAGAAGCTAAATAGGTAAATAGTCAAATACTTTATAATTAGTTAATTAACAATTCGCATCTGTACATAAACACGATGTCAATAAAGCAATATACTTATTTTTCGTAAATTTTTTCTTACAAAACAACTTAGTGATACTATTAGATACGTTTTTTTATCAATATGCATGTATTTCATCGGCCAGTAAGCATGGCGGAAAGACGATAACAATATGTATCGAAATCGCGAGTTTTTTTTGGCCATCTATTTTTCAGAGAAGGATACTTGAAAATAAGTTTATATTATAGGCTATGGGATGAAAAAGCGTATATCAAAGTGTAATACAATGTGTTTTTTGTAAGAAAAAATTTACGAAGAATAAGTTTATTGATTTGTTGATATCATGTTTATGCGCGGGGGCGAGTCAGCTTCATTTCGAATGTTATAGTACCTTTTTATTATTTGAGAGGAAAACATACATTGTGAGATAGTTTTTTCAGCTTTTGTTCCAAACTGAGTGTGCTTTCAGAAGAAAATTGAGAAAGAAATCATAAAGGTGCGTGCTCTTAAATGTTTAAAATTATAATCAATGTTACTTTACAGGTGAATCCTCCCTGCAGTAGATGATCAAACATACGGTAGATGATTAATGATTAAAGAGACTTATGAGGTATATTGAAGGATTCTAGAAGATCAAATTTTTTGGTAGCAATAGCTAGCTCTGAACTACGATTTTCTTTATTTATACCAAAATTTCGATATAAAAAGCTCTTTTTGACCAGCAAGCTATTCCTACTGTAATTTCGGTACGCATAGACACTTTCTTTCTGAAACTGTACACCAAATAAAAAAAAAATTGAAAACCCTACACACCTAGACCTTTTTACCATAAAGTTTATTTGTGTAGAGCTGATACCACCCCTACTTGAGGTTTCTTTGCCTTAAGTCCATGTAATATTCAACCGATACCAAGCTAATTGACATTTTTTTTTTAACAAATCACGTAAACACGAAATGAGAAATCATGGTCCTTAATTTTTAAAAGTAAAGAAAATGGTTTCAAAAATATATTTTCTTTTGTTTTTCTAAAAATTTAGGACTAAAACGTTCCTTAGTGGCTTTCATTCAATTTTCCAAATCTATAAATCTATATTTTATTCCGTGTGGACGTGAGATGCTCTGAAAGAAATGTCGGTAAGGTTGGACTCAGGTTGGGTAAGGATGATATGGCCATAAGGATTTTTTTGTGAGAGCAACTCTGGTGGTGGTAAAGAAGAACAGGGATGTACTCAAACGAGCCAAGACAAGAAAATGTCGAAAAAAAATCCTGGGGAAAATACTCGTGCAACTTTCGGACACGATAACCACGAGGAACTCCGCGAGAATTTAAAATTTCTCTAGGAAATCCGTGACTCAAGCAGTTGATCCTCGTGGATTTTTTTCATGCAAATCCTGTCTGAAAATTACACGAGTATTTCCCTTACGATTTTTTCAGTGGAAAGGTGATTGACATCGAAGTGTCACTTGAAAAATGTCACGCATTTGACATAAATATTTTTGTCAGATAGATTTTATCTTTGAGTGGATGAATGTACTGCAGCGTTTTTATTCAATTTGAAGATAGAGTTTATTTCTCGGGCTTACTGTGTATTTTACATATGCATTGTGAAATATTCATCTTTCATTCAACATTAATAAGGTATGAAATCTCGACGCTTTCGGACTCACTGATTGAGAAAAAATGGTTTTAACTTCGGTATCTGTCTGTCATCGTTGTCTTTGTCGTCTGTAAACACGATAATTTTCGAAGGAATTATCCGATTGGATTGCATTTTGGTACACTGGCTTAATGTCTGAAAAGAAAAGATGAGTACGTGATAAAAGAAGATTCTCAGTCCCCAAATTGCAGTTTGTGAATGGTTTAGCCTTCAATTTTTAAATGCCTCTGCACAAATACGAGAGAAATACATAAACCGAGTGCGTAGCGTGCGGTAAATACATTTTCGAGCTTCCATTTGTACCGACAATTTGGTACAAATGGAACATTTTACAGGTCCTGCTATTTGTATTGAAATTTCAGTACATGTACGGCCTTAATTATATGCAGTAATATATCATTCATATCGATATTATTGTTTATAATATTGAATTTAGATTATTACACACATACATATGTATATATACAAGCAAGTTTGAGCACACCTAGGTCGCGCGATTCAGTCGTCGCGCTCCGCGCTTCTAAACATGTTAATCTCGCGCTTCGCGCTCTGTGTTATATGTTCTTCATGTACAAAGTGCTGAATTTGTTTTTGATTTCAAGTGAAGAAGAAAATTTATTTACTTAAGACTCTATCGGCCTTAAGGTATACATTCTCATCATAATATTCGCGCCTTGCGATTGGTTTTCTGCGTTCACCGTATAATATATACAAATAAATAGTTGAAAAGACGATTAAAAAATTACCTTGATGATTTACGATTGGTGCTATGCAGAAAAGTTTAACTGCAATTTTGTTTGACTTTTTAAAAGCATAAATTCTCATCACTTGACTTTGAAAATGCTGTGACTCTTTTAATTTTTATTCAAAATGACTGGCCAGCGAGCTAGACCTTTAGTTTCCGACACAAATAGAGTGTGCCAAAGGGCAATCTGACAGATTAATTCTTTCGAAAGTTATCCTGTTCACAGACACACCTACAGACATACGTACAGACATACATAAATACATACAGACATACTTAAATACGTACAAAATACATACAGACGGACACACATAAAGACAAATACATTTGTAAAAACCTGTTTTTCGGCATCAAAGGGTTTCAAAAGGTGAAAATTTGACAAAAACGGGGGGGGGGGGGGGTCAAATTTTGCAAAATTCTTATAACTTCTGT
>JAUMHM010049114.1:0-15105 GCA_032362435.1 Melikaiella ostensackeni
TATGTTTGGTCCCCCTAAAATCCATGGGAGCGGCACTGACCAACGGGGGTTTCACTCAATCGGAATCAGTGGAGAGATTTCTATTCTCTGTGGGTAAGCTGTTTTCAACATACTTACTCATGGGCGGTTTAACTTTGGGGTTCCATCCCCTAGCTAGTTTTTGTCCGCCCCGGGTATTTGATTTCCCCGGTACCATCCATATGTGGGAGGAGTTCCCCTATCCGCAACCTGCGGAGGCTCTTGATGAGGGACTAGTAATCCCACACGCGTCACGTGCACAGATGGTTTCTAAGATAGTGATAGGCATTTTGCCGATACTCGAATAACTGGGACCTCGGGCGGGTACAAGGCTGTGTCGGGTAATACGCAGATACCCGGATACCCGAGTACTGTACATCGCAGGACTGTAAATTGTTAGATATTTCGCATTATGAACATTTTCGTCGAAAACCACTAAGATTTGTATTTTACATTCTTATGTATTCGAGTGTAATGGAAGCGACGAAATTTTCGGTCTCTATTTTTCAACGAATCTTTACGTTTTGGCACTCGCAGATTCCGAAAATCATAAAATTTTGTCAGTGTCTGTCTGTTTCGTGTGCTGAATGTGGATTTTTGTCAATGATTCTGACAGATGGCCTAAAGGCTCACAAATTATTCCCAGAAAATTGTGTAATTCAATAGAAATTAGAAAAGTTATACGATTTTCAAAATTTTCAAAAATTTAAGTAAACTATTTTTCTCTCAAATTAGGAATTTTCCCTCAACATCTAGAGTTCATATCGACTATATTCAGAAATCATCTTAGTCAAATTTCGCAATTCGTTGGAAATTCAAAAAGTCACATCATCTTCAAAATTATAATGAAGTTTCTTTAACTTTTTTCTTCCAAATTCAAACTCCAGAAAAATCCTTGAACATTCTACAGTCGATAAATAATAAATATTCCAGAAGAGAGTCATGTGATTCGTGAGAAAATAATTGAAATATTTACTATTTATACAATGTATTGTTGGACATTTGATCATTTATTTGCGACGTGCACAGTTAGGTGGGTACCATCTGCGCACCCCAAAATTTCGTCGTGCACAATTGACAGTGTCCCATCTGTGCAGGTGCATAGATGGTAGGGTACCATCTGTGCACGTATAAATTTCAACGTGCACATTTGGGAGTTTTTCATCTGTGCAAGTCAAAATTTGAACGCGTACAGTTGTCCGGGAAAATTCATATTGAATTCGCGCTCATTTTGTCAAAACGCAAATAGTGTTTGGGAAAAAATAACAATTGGGATGTAATGCGATTCGAATCGGCCAAATTGTTAGTTGCGGAAAGCTTAACAATGCTTCTAAAATAATAGATAATCGACCATTTTTCCTACCAATTAAAGGAAAAATAATAGTTAACATTGTAACTACTAGCTCATGAGCATTCGGTTGCTTCATTAGAGTAAACAGACCTCATTTCATGGCCTCAAGATAGTCATCAAGAGATTGTTTTTTAGAGATTATTATTAGCTGAGGTGGTATTTTTGTTTCATAAACCAGTTTCGAGGAAAAAAAACTATAGAATAATTTCGTCAAAAATGCTGTCACAAATAATACTTTTTTACGTTTCAAGAAAAGCCAGTTTTTGAATGCAAAATTTGAATAGTGTCTAGTATATTTCGAAGAACTAATATGAATTCTACAAAACATTTTCAAAAAATTGGAAAGGCGGTTATATTATTTCAGTCAGTATTAGCTATATTTATTATATTGTAAAATTTATTATCATTTCTCCAATTTATTTTCGGTAATGACAAATGAAAAATATTTTCAAAATATTGTTTTTTTTATTGAGGTATTCGTGAGTGTTATCGACACTAAGAAGTAAGCAGTATAAACAGAATTAATAAGTGTAGAAGAATGACGCACAATTTTTACTCGTGGAATTTGTTTCCTTTTTCGGTTTTAGGGTATCACTCGCAACACCCGTCACGAACCGGGTACACGGGGCGGGGGCCCGAGTATCCAAGTACCCGTTTGAAGTTCCTATCACTATTCTCAAAGCACCTGCGACTCTCACGATTACATTCTCAATACGTTACTTGCGCTTCGCTCTCAACATTTAGGCTGTACAGATGATTCTGTTTAAAAAATAAAACGATGTCGACTATGTGAAATGGAATATGAGAAATAGGCATGCTTTTCGATGTAATGGTAATGAGAATCAGATTTCCATATTAAATGAAATGTAAATGGTTGAAATAGTTAATCCGAAAAGTACGAAAAAGAAGTTCCTTTCATTTAAACTTTATCGTCATGAACAAAATAGGCAGCCCCGGACCGAGATATAATTTCACAGTAATTTTCGCACTATTATTTTAATAGCTTGTTCTCGTTATTTATACAAATTCTCTTAATTTTAAATAAATGCATGATACAGTTTGTTCTAAAAATAACATGAGATCAATACAAATCTCGTGTTATCCATCAATTATTTAACTATACATTGTACAAATAGCGACTTAAACCCATTTCACCGTATCTCAAAAAAAAAAAAAAACGATATTCGTAAAATATTTTTCATTCGTCATAACCGTAAATAATATGAAGGAATGATCATGAATTATATTATAAAATATACAAATAAAAAAATAAAGTCATTTTACCCTAATGAAGCAACAGAATACTCATTAGTTAGTAGTTATACTGTTAATCATAGGTTTTCCTCCAAATGGAAAAGATGAGGATCGTTCATACTCTGGTCCTATTCTTGGCGGTTATCCTCAATTCTATTTTCAAATATAGTATCATAATACATCTATCCTTTTAAAAGCATTTTTAAGCTTTCCGCAGGTACCAATTTGTCTGATTCAATCCGCATTCTATCCCGACAGCTATTTTTTCCCCAAACTCTGCTTGTGTTCTGACAACATGAGTGCAAATTTAATATAAATTTATTCCGAAGAACTGTACACGTCTGAATTTCGACATGCACAGATGAGAAACTCCCAGTTGTGCACGTTGAAATTTCGACGTGCACAGATGGTACCCACCTAACCGTGCAATAACATTAACATTACCTAACATTACCCCATCTGCGATATTACCTCATGTGACATATTGCCCCATGTGTCAAATTACCGCATATGCTATACTACCCGATATTAAACTATCAGTGGTGCCCTTTTATCTAATCATTTCATATGTATCAAAAAAGAGAAGTTTAAAAACATGTAAGATAATTAACCGTACATAGGGGGTTCCCCCATTCCAAGGCAAATATAACAACTTCAAAAGGGGGCCTTTTTCTGATTTTTTCCACAATTACAATTATTCTTAAGTATTTATAATAAAAACGAGTAAAAGCCAATTTATAAGCATTATTACTTCTATTTCGGATATTGGCGCACGTGAATCGAGGATAATTTCAGAAAAGATAGTACAATATTGTACTAAATATACTGACCTAACCAAAAACATAGACCGAAGTCGTTTCCCAAACAGTACAATATTCTATCACGAAAACAGGCGCAGATTTTTCATAATACTTTTATTATAATTATATGAAAAACATGGATTCAGAATTACCAAATATGTTTATAAAATAGCAAATTATTCAATGACTTTTATTAATTCAATAGAAAAACTCATATCTGTCTATAAATTGTTCAAATTTAGTGCAATTTAAGTGAAAAATCGCAGCCAGTACGCAGGAAACCATTTCCATGTAGCAAATATTAGCAAAAATCTTCGGATATCATTTACAAGATTTCCAAATGAAAAAATGAGATACTTATCTAGAAAGTTAAACATAATTTAATTTCGCAAAATATTGTGTTGGTAATTGAAAGTTGTCTAATTAATTAAAAAAATTATTCTTCTAAAAATTAATTGCAGACTTGGGAATATAATGAAATATACATACAGTATGAGTAATTAAAATTAAATTAAATTTATTTTTTCGTGAATAAATATTGGCTTCGTCTACGTTTACCGAAGTTCTATGAGCGTGGAGCAAATATTTTCGGTGCCCCTAGACACTTCGTTATAAATTATCTTCATTCTCGTATCAAGATTTTTATATGTAACCAAAAATTTATTTAATGTACTATAAAAAAGGAGAAAGTCGCTCATGTAGGCTAAAGTCGTTCCCCCCCAATTTTATAATTCAACATTCAATATCAAGTTTCTTGGGAAAAAAATGTGGAAGATTTTTAATTGTTTTAATTAGTACAGCTGTCAAATTCCATTTTGGAATTTATTTGTCGCGAATTTATTGGTAAGCGACTTTACCCTACATGAGCAACTCTACTTCATTATACAGTATCCTAATGATAAACAATATTTGCAAAAGATTTTTCATTTGTCATTACAGAAAATAATATGAAGGAATGAAAATGAATTATATAATAAAATATATACTTAAATTATTACTTAAATTATGTAGCCGCCTTTACAATTTTTAAAGATATTTTGTAGAAATTATAGTCATTTCTCGAAATGTAGAAGACACTATATAAATTTTCCATTTAAAAACCGGTTTTTCCTAAAACGTAAAAGATTATATGAATTGCGAAATCATTTTAAACGAACTTACATCATTTTTTTCCACTTGAAATTGATTTCTGGAAAACAAATACAATCTCATATAATAATGATATCTGAAATATAATCTTAGTAGGAGAACCTTGAGACCTAACTTACAATCCATGAGATAAGTACTTTTTACACAAAGGAAGCAACAACATACTCATTAGTGACTTACACTGTGAACTATAGTTTTTCCTCAGTTTGGAAAAGAAGAGGATCGTTTATACTGTGGCTTGGATCTCCATGGATATCCCTAATCCTTTTGGTAAATATAATAGTATAATAATCTATAATTTCAAAAGCCTTTTGCATATTTCTTCTTCTTCCATATGTGCGCGTGGAAATTTATACGTGCACAGATTTTACTCTCCCAACTGTACAACTGCACACATGAAATACACTAAACTGTACACGATGAAATCTTGATGCGCACAAATGTTATTCTCCCAACTATGAAAAACGACACAAGATACAATTCAATTTCTGTCGACAAAAGTTTTTGCATGCAGCAGCAGCGCCGGGCCGAGGTCCAGGAATCAACATAACATACGTTTAATATAACAGAGATCAACATAATGTAGAAAATTTTGCGCATTAGACATATTCCAATCGCGCGCGAGACACGTGATGTAAATGTGTTCGTTAAATCCGAAGGAGCCTTAACAAAAGAGAATTCAAAATCACCAAATAATAGTTGTCAGTGGTTTGACATTCAATTTTGAAAGGTCTGTACAAAAATTTAGAGAAAGTAGAAAGACCGAACGCATAGCAAGAGGTAAACCTTCTATTAAGCGCGAAGCGCGCGACCGACAGTTGCGCGTCCTAATCGCGCTGAAACTTACGAGCCGCGCGCGTAGCGCGCGACGTCAGCGTGCCCGCGCATCGAGCAGATTCTTTTTCTTATGCTCTCACCACACTAATTTGTTCGAATTGACGAAAATATAAACGCGTATTTTTCGTAGTTATATTTAGATGTTCCACAAGTCCTATGAAGTTTAACACGTCTGTCCTATAAGAAAAAGGACGTTTATGTAAATTATATTCAGAATCGCCAATATCAGGTGCTTCGAGTTGACTTTCATCATTTCTCTTCACAATTACCCATAGAGTACGAATAAAACATTACTTTTTGAATTTTTCCCCCATAAGTCTGCTTTGTATGTTCCCAAGAAAAACCCATAAGTGCACATCTGGGATTATGCGAGTTTTTGGTGCTAATTATTATTTTTTTGCGGTTTCTTTTAGGTAAATTATTTTTTACACATAAAATATTACTCGCAACTAATAATAAGATGTTTGAGAGAATTGTTCAATCGCTTAATTATTGTTTATAACGATTTTATTTTATAATAGAGTTAGAATGTCGCGGTTTTTTCTAAATTTTTCAACTTTTTAATTAGAGTGAGACATTAGCCCATTAAACTTAACAATACTTTTTCAAACGATATATTATTAATTATAATAATATTCACTTAGAACAATGCTGGAAAGTTGGCGCTTTTTCTGAAATTTTTGAATTTTTGCCTTTTTTCCATTTAAAGTACAAACCTAATTGTTCGAACAATTCATTACTGTTTATAACTATCTTCTCTCACAGTTGTGCTAGATAGTTGCGGTTTCTTCTGAAATTCTTTGCTTTTCATCCACTTTTCACTTAATGAGGTAACAATTGATAAAAGTTAACGATCACAATTGTTCAAACAATTTATTTCCTCCTTATTTTGAAAAAACCTCGATGTCGTAGGCGTCGTCGCTGCCGCTGCTATTTTAGATTTCTGAGGAGGTCATCCATAGCCTTCTACGAGGGCCCACACTACCCTGAGTGCCGTATTTCCCCATGTGCCCAATTACCCTTTTAGCCATATTGTCTTATGTGACATATTGCCATATATGTCACTTCCCCCCATATGACATATCACTCGATATTGTACCATCAATGTTGCCTTTTTATTTGACCATGTCATTTGTATCATAAAATAGAAGGTAAAGAATGTGTAGAATAATAAACCTTACTTCGGGATTTCCCCCTTCCCAGCAAAAATAAAATGACTTTTAAAGGCGGTCCTTTTCTAATTTTTTCTACAATTTAAGTTATTCTCATGTTTTTCTAAGAGCAACCGGTTGAATCAAATGTATGAGTAATAATATACCTATTTTGGGTGCTGGCACGCGCAAATCGAGGTTGTTTTCAGAAAAGATAGTACAATATTTTATCAAAAAAACAGACCAAGATTTTTTATAATACTCTTATAATAATAATATGAAAAAATGTTTATATACCTGAAACGAGGTTGAACAAGGATAAACATTACGATACATTCAATATGGTTGTTACTCCACTTCTTGGCAAAATGTAAATAAATCTTTGAAATGCTTTGAGACCATATCTTACAAAATTGGACCTAAACACAATTTTCAGTGGCCGAACCAAAATACCACCTCTGTCGGTGAGCTCAAATTGTAAATTTTATTGAATCAGTCCAGTTTTTTTCGCGCATGTTTGGAACGTGATCGGATAAAAACGAATAACATATCTGTACATCAGATAACAAAATGAATAATCGCGAATTGTCTGGTTCAGGTTTCGGATTTATCTTTTTTATCTGTCTTTCAAAATTTCGCTGCATATGTGTATAAAAGCGCATAACTTTCTGTACAAAACAATTAAAAATGGAACTTTTCAAAGAACATACCCAATATCATAATTCCACAAGGGGTGCATGATAGCTCAACATACGAGAGCGTGTCCTTTAAAAAATAATCCATCATTGAGAATTTGAAAGCAATTTGCAAGTTGCTGAATTAAAACTAGGAAGCTTAAACACCTCAAGACGCAAAATTTTAAAGCATAGAGATTTGAATGTTTAGAAATGTTTGTGAGCTTTAAACTTTTTTTTTGTAGAAATAATTGCAGTAATAAATGAACAATTTCGCAAAATTGTCTGATCACAGACGCGAATAAAAACTGGATTTGTTTTAAATTGTGAAATTATTTTGAAGAATTGTGAAAATTTAGAGGAAACGAATCCCGTGAGAAAGCACCGTGTTATGGATGATCAAATAATATAAATATTGCAGGGTGTCTAGTTCTTTAACCCTGACTCATTTCAGAAAACCACAGTCAGTCCTCTCTTTTTGTCTTTCACCCTCCTTCTTTCAGATCTTAGTCTCTCCTTTCTAATTAAAGCTTCGAATTTTCCTCCCTTGGTGATTCTTTTGTCACTTTTCAGGTGAAAAGAGGGTCCCAGACTATGAGAAAAATTACATATTTTTTGGGCAATCGTTCATAGGGGTTAAAATCACCCTTTCCATATTTTTGAGTCTTTTGCTGTTAAAAAATGCTAAAAAATGTATTTTCTTTATTCTTTTAACACAAAATTGTTGTAATTGATACGGTGTTACAATATTACCTCGAATCGTAAAAATACTTACTGTCTAGAGTATCATGATTTTGAAATATAGATATAAAGAAGTTATTGCGTCGTCAGAAGACAGACGGACAGACCAATGGATAGACAGACCGACAGACAGACGTTATTGTAAAAACCATTTTTTCTAACTTAGGGGGTCTCAAAATGTCGGGAATTGATGAAAACTGAATAGGTCTAAATTCACATTAATCTAATACCTTCCATCATAAATGATGAGAATGTAAAAATTCAAATTTTCCCGCAGAACTATGCCCGCTAATAAAAAATGGTCATTAGCAATTCCGTAGGTCTCTTTGAGGTGAAAAAGTTTGCTGTTGGAACTTTCATCGTATTCTGCATTCTTTAGCTATAAATTTCGTAGAGCTTCCAAAAACTGATAATTTTCGTCTCTAGTCTATTTATCGAATCTAGTTTTGAATACAAAATTTTTTTCTTTTTTTGTGAAGTCACTTGCTTATATCTCAAGAATAATATTATCACACAAAAGATTGCCACTTGACAACATACAGTTATAGTTATCTTTTTTTGAACAATTCTCATAAGCAACTGTATTTTGTTTGAAGGAATTCTCAAAAACAATGACAATTATGTTGTTGAATGGCAATCTATTGTGTCAAGATAGGGAAGAAGTGGATAATTCGGCGTGGCGGGAAATGCGGCGCGGTCCTTTTTACAAAAATCTGAGTCTTATGGATGAGAGAGGTTAGACTCAGTATTTGCATTCATGAATGCAAACTCAAATAGTAAAAAATTATGTTAATTAAGATAATTGTTTAATTTTTAAGGTGAAAAGTTTGTTTTCAGTTTTTCATCTAATATGACAGTTGCGAAATAATCATTGAAGCTTGCAGTATTTTGCTCCAAATGTAATAAAACCTTGTTAATAATAATCTTCTGACTTTTTCGAAGGATGTTATGTGTCACTTATACATAAAGTTAGTTATCATTTTCAAACAAATGTAATAATAGTAATAATAATGCGCGCCGCATTACTCAACAAGTAGGATAGCAAGTTGACGCACAATTATAAATATCTCAAGCTATCTAAATATGAAAAATTCAAAGTATGTCATATTTTATACGTATCTCGTAAATTTTACATGATACGTAAAAGCAGATAGCATTTTTAGATTTATACACATGTTCCAATTATTGTATTAAACATCATAATAGATATAGTCTAGATAGATGGCATTGAAATATACCTATATTCCTGGAGTTTATAATTTGAAACCACTATAAAGCTTCAACTTTAAAGAAGCAAAATATAAAAAAGATAGAGATATGATAACTATTCGAGAACAAATTTTTCGGGAAAATATTTGCATATACAATAAATTGTGTTAGTTGAAAAATCAGATGAGATGTAAGAGGTTCTTGATGTTTTCCATCTAAGTTTGCATCTAAACAAATAAAAAAACAAACAAAAAAAATGTTTCCAAGTTTTTTTCAGGTTAAATTTTTAGATTACGTATGCTTCAATTGATCTTGTTTAGGATTATCATAAGATTATAAGCTTATTGACATAAAATATTATATATTATATATATATATATATAGGATATAAGATTATGATTCATTTAAGCAACTTAAATTCAAAATACCGCTGCAAATTACTATGGGTATCCACAATTCACTGTGTACTTATTTATTCACACTCATCTGAGTACTTTAATTCCTCATAGAGGGAGGTTTTTTATATCAAACAATAAACTGGAAACTTTTTAAGTTGCAGTAGTCTCATATTCCGAATATTGAGCTAGCTTCCCTCATATAAACGAATTAAACAATTTTGTTGAAACTTTTGGTCTATTGCACTTTCGTTGTCTGCTATTTGGATGTAATTATTATCCATTGAGAAAAAAATCGGCCTTATTCATCGTACTGGGATCCTAAACAAGCATAATTAATTTTGAGTCGATAGATATGAAGATTGGTTACCCGCGCTCAGAAGAAATGTTAAAAAATGTCTTCTTTGCAGAGTTTGAAAATTTTTATAAGGTTAACACCCAGGAATCGAAATCGGAAATTAAAAATTTGCTGTGTTTCCAATTTCGATTCTTGGGTCTCGCCGATTTTTTTCTGAGTGTATTTTTGTCTGATAAATTAAGGTCTCTTAGTTGTGCATGACTCAGTGAGTTTTCGACTTGCAATGTTTCTCTTTCCTAGCTTACGAAAGAATGCCATTTCGCATCACCGGCTTCCTATATCGAACGCTGTTTGCATTAGCAGACTTTCATGAGCTTTTGAAGTTATTAACAACTTGAGCTCTCCTCTTTATTTGGCCATGTTTTCTTTCATATTCTATACACCATACAAGTCTCAATGGCCCTGGTCACATTATGCATTCCGCATAATGAGACATACGATGACACTTGTTTACATAATGTATATTAGGAAGAAGCTCCCTAAAGTATTCTAAGAAATCGTTGATTAACTCAGAAAGAAATGGGATCAGACAAATTGTTAATTTAGATGCAGAAACAATTTCCATAGTGCGCGAAAGCTAAAGAATCAAGCACATGTACTGTTACCACTAGGCATTTTTTGGACAACAAGAAATGGAAAAACTCGCAAAAAGCACCATATTTGCATATTCTTTTGGCTCATTGTGCGATCACTAAGGTTTTGAATGTTTGCGCTTATCGCAGATGATTTGCCTTTTCTTTCTAATATTCCATAGGAAAATTTAGCTATTTAACCATTCAAATACGGAGCGGTGAAAAAATCATCTTTAAACACCAAATGGTTAATGATTACCTCTAATGTCATAGGGCCGACTTCTAACAGAATATCATAAACCATGTTGAAGACTTTATTGTCATAAATTCTGATATATCTGGCATCATGAAGAGAGCATTCATTGCGAACACAACTCTCTGTTTCAACTGTGCAAACATTAGTACCTGCATTTCTTATGAGATTGAGATGATTTGCAAATACTTGAGTCCTTTCTTCTTTAGGCATCACATCTCCTTCTTGCAACTATCAACTGGTTATAAGACACATCCTGCGAAACTTGTTAGCTGATGGACCCAAAAGTCCATACATATTATATAATGCTGAACCATTACCGCAGAACGCTGTAACTGTTTCTCGCAGTAAAAATTCTTTATCTTTATGATGATGAGTACTTCTTCGGCAGACTCCAACTTCTCTAAACCGTAAAGAAAAGGTTTCAGGATTCTGTTTCAGCCATATTTCGTGTAGCATATACACAAGACATGAATGCTGCCATATTGTGGATTCATATAAGGTGATAGGTTTTGAAATTAAAAGTAGAATATTCCCAGCTTATGTATAATAATCTTTGAGCTGCATGAATGAACGATTCCTAAATCATCCTAGTAAATGTCGATTCTACTTACGTATCTGAACCTCCTGAGAAATGGTTGAATCTTATAATTTCCGTCAATAGGATGGTTCAAAAAATGTCAAGTTTTCAATTTCCGAAATTTCTATGCACCATTGCATTCCTGTTTCCCTTCTGGATCCTTATTTTAATCCCACCCTTCAATACCTTTGTGGTCTGAAGCCTTCCAAAAATGTATGGCTATACCAAGTGTTCTACCTAGGTTTGGCATGATACCAAGTAAGAGCAAGCAAATCTTTTCCGAGATTATTTCCTATTGCGATGGTAGGTATAGGTATCGTTTTCCTTTTTATGTTGGTAGTGATTCTTTGAAATTCTCGAAGAAAAAAGTACGTGAAGGAAAAAAAACTCAAGTAGCTTGACTTTCATTACGATATTTCTTGCTCTCATTATTAATCTATCTCTCATATTTTTTTACTATCTGCTCGTCATAAAATAAATTTTTGTTTGGTTTAAATTTCAAGTAAAAAAATAATAAATATGAATAGCTATGGGTCTCTGAAAAGTGTCAAAATGGCAATATTCAACATTAAATTACAGCTTTAAATATAAAGTTTTTCAATTGTACTTTCTAGGAAAATTATTTTCAACATGTCGTTAGCAGCTTGCGATTGGACATCAATGTGCGATAATATTAAGGTCGTTAAAGAGACAAGTGAAAAAGGTGTCTCTTTTCAATGTTAAATTTGCCATAAGCCCATACGAACTAAAAAAAATTTTTAAATAAAAAATTCGATTACACTAGCAACTCTAAGGTAGAAAACAAGAATGCGCGAAAAGGTTTATGTATACAATCTATTTATGTGATAATGATAAATTATATCTACTCCGAATTCCCCTTTCCCGTCCGTTATTTCATATTATTTCAAAAATGGATGTCTATACGAGAACATAATTCATTATTAAATATTTTGCATAATATTATTATAATATTCAATTTTTAACTTTTTCGGTCTCTATTATAATTTTATGAATATTATTTCATGAAAAAGTCACAGTGTCGAATACGCTCATTTATTTTCTTGATTTCCTTTCTATTATTTTTAAAATTTTATTCTTGGACGTATGTAAATATTTGAAGCCTCGACAGAGATAACGTTGGATCAACAAAAATCTGTTCGCTGGAATCTATTGCCATGCTATGAACACACGTGTAGTTTCGAATGAAAGTATTTCTGTTAATCCAGAGTTATCTCTGCCAAGGCTTCATTTTTTTATTTCGTTATAGGATTTTATTATTCAATTCAATAAAATGATTAATGGTTATTTGGGGGACATTTTGCACATTCTTGTCCTTAGAGTTACTGTTGTATTCCACCTTTTTATTATTTTTTTATATCATACCTGTCAGTGCATTTATTAGAAAAAATGTTGCCAGAATACTGGAAGAATGTTTTCCTTACATATACTCACGTTTACAAACAATGCTTTTAATAATTTTTTTCATTTTTTATTTGTGAACTTAATTATAACTAAACTAGACAGTTACGCTAAAAATAATTTGACTAAAAATGGTATTTTTTTATGATCACATGAGTGACCAGTACATCAAAATACATCGCCAAGTTATGGTATGGCCAACTATTAACGGATGTTTTTTTTAATGATGGAAATGTGGTCGAATAAAATTGAGTGGTAGATTTTGCCGAGTTGGAGTATGGCCAACTCTAAACGGGTAGTTTCTTAAAATACTGGACATGGGGCCAAATTTAATTGAGAGGTACATTTTTTTGCATGATGTATGGCCAACTATAAACGGATGGTACTTAAAAGTACTGAAAATAAGTTCAAATGTAATTGAAAGGTAGATTTTGCCTAGTTGGGGTATGCGATATATGTTGAGAAACAATGAAAAAACTTCATATTATTCACAAAATGCTTTTTTCAAATTTTGATTTTCAAAATCAATGAACGGTGTTCTATGCAAATCATTCAATACTAGCTACTGGAAATTGGGTAAGGGTGTATTTTTACTTTCGACTATACTTTTTCTAGTATCGCTCCTTCAACAAATGCGCTACTAATTCGCATGCCCCCTTTTTTACCTCTCGGTGTTAGGTAAACACAGCATAATCAAAGAAAGGACTACTAGAATAGGGTAGGGGGATGATCCTTTAATCAACCCTAACTTTTTCCCATTATAGCCCCTTTAACAAAGACGTTACCCCCTGGCCCTCAGAATGCCTCCTTCTGCATTTTCATGCAGAGCCCGTAGATTTTTTTCAAGTTTTGACATTGAAAATTACTTTTGCGAGTATTTTTATGGAGGTATGCGCCTTTCTGAACTCCACGGCGATTCTTCTCACAAACAATATACAATTTATGTTTGAGTTTAAAGAACACAATTGTTTTTTCACTGGTTTTTCATTGATTTCGAATGGTTTCATTCAAATCAGTCAATAATTGACCAGGATATCTAATGCAGGTGGAAGAATCAATTTTCGATATGTCATTTACGTGGTTGCACTTGACGGTGATTGAAAGATCTAAATCTTTATGTAGCTATGTTACTCTGGCTCATATCAGGTGCACTTTGAAGAAAATTCACCCTTTCACCTCAACCCTGTCCAAAGTCATGGGGTTATATAAACAATAAAGTTAATGAAAAATCAAGTTTCGATGTAACATTTTCGAGGTTCTACTTGGCTGTGATTGATAAACGCAAATCTCTATGTACTTATGTCACTCCAACTAACATTACCTGCATTCAAAAAAAATCATGCCTATATGTCAGTTCTATCAAAAGTTGCAGTGGAACATGCAGAATAAAAAAAATACAAACATATAAGTCTTCTCTTTGCTGCGCGTATTCGACTAAAAATGCTTTGTGCTACATCTTGATATTAATGAGAAATTCTAAAAATACTATGCTACATAATTTTTACAATATGAATGCAATGGTGCATTAGAATTTCGAAAATTCGAAACTTGACATTTTTTGGACCATCCTATTGCGCCATGCATAAATCCCGCCAAAATATTTTCTTTAGACACTGTTTCGGAGAAAATATCTTCTTTCACCTTATTATTTGAAAGAATTAAAATCGAAACCTTAATAAATTTGGTCGTAAGTATTGAAACTTTATTTGGCAGATAAGTACCTGTCTCCTTATCAATAGTGTGGTCTTTTCCCGTACCAAGTGGCTATTCTATTTAGTCTATGTAACCACAGTGCTCCTTAAGAGAATCAATTTGCTGGTCCAATGTTTTTGAGTTTTCATATGGTCTATGGAATTCGAACCCTTCTACCAATTTTTGTACACCTTCATCCCCGGTAATCTCTCGATTTTCAACAAATTTGATAACACGGCGTTTTGATGAATTTACGACTTCAAATAATAGTTCTTCCGATTCGTCTCCCATCTCTGATAGCATACTGCCTGTCATCTCTTCATTCGCTTGTAATTTTGCAATCATTTGAACTACAGACGAACGTAAATTTAATGGTGGTGGGCAAAGATCAGGTTCATTATTAATTACAGGAACATCGTGCTCAACATTGCCACGTAATTCATCAGTGTTGTTATTTTCCTCTTGAGCGCCTTCATCAGCGTCCATTTCATTCTGTCTGGTTTAATTGCTATCAATCTCATGATTTTCAAACTCTTCCTTCCCTTACATCATCCTCTGTATGGAGGATCTTCACAATTAATCAAATGAAGTGAATTGCCTAAGACAGCCTCCTTGATGACATTGCACATTCCCGTATCTTGCATAGATTCTA
>JAUMHM010049151.1:0-13737 GCA_032362435.1 Melikaiella ostensackeni
ATATTTAAGATCTAGTGAATAATAAGGCGAAGCGACTAAAGATTAAGTTAAGTATGAGGCATAGTGGTTAAGTGAAAGTGTAAATGATGTAAAGGGAACGGAGCCCTCAAACCCGTAAAAGGGAGAGTAATAAAAATACAACAATAAAAAATACAACAAGAAACTGGGGGTAGACAAATTGAAAGAGTTTAAACAAAAATTGAAGAGGAGAATGTTAGGTACAAAAAAGAGGAGGGAGTAGATTTGGTTATTGAAAAGCTAAAAGAGGCGATTGTGGAGGTGAAGGATGAGATAGGTACAAAAGAAGAAGGAGAAGGGGGTAAGAAAGGCTCGTGGGACATGGAATGCAGGGAGGGTAAAGAAAGAATGAAAGAGTGTGTCAGAAAATGGAGGATGAGGGCAATGGTGGAGGGGGAGTACAACAGGAGAAAAAAAGAAAATGAGAGGCTGCTGAATGAGAAAAAGCAAAGGAAGAAGGAGAAATACAAGGAGGAAGTAGAGAAAGCAATCAAAGAGGGTAGGGCATGGGATGTGATAAATAGGAAAAGAGGAGAGAGGAGGAGCGTGAATGAGGGAATATAAATGGATGAGTGGACGGATTATTTCAATGGGTCTGCTGGGAGAAGAACAAAATAGGATCAGGGAAAAGAAGAAGGATAGTCCAAGGAGGAACTGAGGATGGCATGGAGAACGAAGCGATGAAGTATGAAGGAGAAGGGGTTAGGGGAGGAATATGGAGGGTTTGCGACAAAGTCTGGAAGAGAGAAGGGCGGCCGGAAGAGTGGATGACAGGGTTGGTTGCACCGCTAGTAAAGAAAGGGGATGGCAGGAACGTGAAGGAGTACCGAGGGATCACATTCATGCCAGTTGGTTATGAAATATGTGCAGTTATTTAGTAGTGCTTTATTTGTTTGAGAATCATCTGATTCATACAAATGGATTACAGTTCAATTCTAAAACTAGCTGTTATTCTAATAAATGTGTATCATTCTAAGAAATGTTTGAGACCACGATCTTGGGACCTTTTCTTCCTCAATTATTTGGTTAAATAAAGAGTTTAAGTAGAGGATCAGATTGCCAGGCAAATTTTTTAAAAATTCATAACAGATACTGATAAAATTATTAATTGTTATTGAGTAATAATTTATATCCCGGACTGGGTAGAGATATTTCAAGTACTGTTCCCATATGTTCAATTCTATATCATCTTTATACGAAGGTTTGAAATTATAGCTATTTACTATCATTCAGAATTGTTTAGAGTCGATTGCATTCGCGAGAGAATCTAATAAGGAATTTTTTAAATCTTCCTTCTTGGAATCTAATAATTTTGTATGTACTTTTTTACAATTCGTATAAATCGACACAACGTCAGGATTGAATTTTTCTTCTTCGCATTTCTTAAGTACTTGTTTCAGCTCTTTTTTACTTTTTCTGCATTGTGCATCAAACCATGGCTTCGAACGACTCAGTTTTTTTGGTTGGTTTTACAGTCATGTTAAGTTCTATCGCTGTCTCTTTAATAGCGTTAATTAAATTGTTTTGAAGGTCATCTATCGACAACATTCCAGAGTTTTTATTTGGAGGGTACAGAATAATTTCCTTGAATTTATCAGCAAAGTCATTATTCCACTTAAAAATAGGGGTACTTGAATAGTTCGCATGATTTAAAGTAGAGTGATCTAATATCGTGAATGCTATAGGAAAATGGTCCGATCGAGTTGGAACCTTCAGCACCTGGAAATCCTCGATTGACTGAGTTCCCACACTATTAGACTAGACAAAATCTATAATTGAAGAACTTTTATCTCTTAGGTATGTACATTGAGCTGGGCAGTCACTTTTAGTTCTACAATTCAGGACGGAGAACCCATTTTTTTCAAAGTTTAGTACCATCTGTTTTCCCCTTTTGTCTAGATGAGGGACCAGACTTGTTCTTACGTCGTACAAATTTAAATTGTTACAGAGAGTTTCTTCCTCTATTTGATTCATTTCCCCAATTTTACCGTAAAAATCCCCTCCCACAAACATCGAGTATTCCGGGTATTTCAATGACAGATCAAAGATTATTTCGTTTATATTGTACAGAAAAATTTCGAAATTAGATTTAGGGCTAGAGAATATTGATCCAATAACTATATTAAAACTATTACCTCTGAGTTTAACAAAAATGTAATCCTCAGCCGCACACATCATTTCCATTATATATTTGTTGGGTTGTTGATGATTAGTGAACCTCCCTTTGCTCTTTCTTTCGAGGATTCTCTCGTAGCCGCACTGTGTACAACTTGACGGTCGATGTTACGTTGAGGAAACGTAATTTGAGGTGAAGAAGTAAGCCATGTCTCACTCACACATATGATGTCATCTGTAGTAGTATGGTAGTAGATATCATCTGGAATATTAAATCTCCTTGCATTCCAAAATATCATTCGAGTTGCTGGTACTGTTGGCGAACCGTTTATGAACTTGGGATCGATTTGAAGTTTCCTCCTCCTGGAGATCCCTTCAAAAAAGCTTTAATCGAATTTCCTTTTTGAGTATGCTCGATTTTTTCATTGACATCTGTGCTGGAAGAATCTGATTTTGAGGGGCATCCTCTTGCCCTTTTCCTGCTAGCAGTAGAGTTTAAAGAAGATGTTAGGATTCCCTCATCGGACTGATAAATATCCTCACTTATCTCTGCCACAATTTTTTATATGATCTGTCTCAGGCTAAATATTTGATTTGCACATGGTCTACCTGGCATAAATCTACAATGGACTTTCCATATCCTTTCTTTATTTATTCCCATGACCTTGCCAATAAGTATTTTGGTGAATATTTTGCCCACGGTACTTAGTAGGCTAATCGCTCCATAATTAGTACACTTACCTTTATCACCCTTTCGCTTATACAGTGGAACTATAATTACCTTTTTCCAATCATTTAGAACTTCACCGTTCTCAGCACACATATTCATTAATTCGCTCAGAAACACAAATAAATATCCACCACCACTCTTAAGCATTTCAGCGGTAATAACCGTCACACCAGCATCCTTACCATTCTTTAGTTTCTTAACTGCGGACGTAATATCCTAGATATCGATTTCTCTTTTGAGACCTACCTCCATACAATTCGTTGGAGAAATCACTCACACATTCTTTCACTTCGTCCGTATTCCAAACCATTTCACTATCAGTTTTATTAATTTCGACTAACACAGTGCCAGTCTGCTAGTACTTCCTTTCCAAAACTTTTTGACCCATTTCCAGAATAATTGGTTATTTCTTCAAATTCATTTTGCATTTTTTCATCTCCTTCCACTTATATTTTATCCTTGCTTCCTCATTCTAGTATCTCTGCTTTTCTGTTTTTATCCCAATAATCATTTTCTATTCTAGTCCTCTCCCCATTGTTGAAACTTTTAATGTTCAGCTTTCTTGAATACGGATTCGAGAAATTTTTCTCTTTTCTTGATAACAGCCACCCATATTTCATAAATCCACCAAACATCTCCAGTCTTTCTTCCTGCAACCGTAGTACCGCACACTTCAGATTCACGCTTGAATATGCTATCCCGTAGTATTATCCATGCAGCCCTCTACATTTGTGTTGCCTGATTCTGTCTTGCAGTCTTCTCTAAGATGATGTAAATATTTATCAGATTTTCACGACATACCATTTGTTCTTCTGGTTTCTGCAAATTCTCTACTTCATCTTGCGTCTGCTTCGATTTATTATTAATTCTTCTTCTCCTCCATCCTTGACCTAGGTTCATTTTTGAAACTATGACGTAGAGATCCATTCCACATTCAAAACCTCTCATAGCCCTCGTATCTGTTACAAGCCTTCTCAGTCTCTCAACCGCTTCAACAAAGTCAATCATGCTGTAACTTTCGCCTCTGCGCCAAGTATACATCTGGATCATTTTGTGTCTAGGCCAAGTATTTGTAATGAACAAGTCTTTTTCCAAATATAAGATAATCAATTTCTCCCCGATATCGTTCCTTTTTGGGTCTTCGAAATGACCAAGTACCCTGTCCGTACCTTTGCGTGACCACGAACATAGCCATTCATATCTTCAAGTAAAATAATTCTTTCGACAGGATCGCAAGTACCTATAATATCATTTAACGAGTCCCAGAAGGTATTCTTTACATCACTACTGTCACCACCAACCGCTATAATGAATAGCCTTCTGAAACCCGCTTTCACTCTAACCCATAATAATCTAGGAGATACACATTCATACTTTTTAGGATGCTATTTTGCTCTCTCATTCTTAATCAGACCGACTCCCTGGCTACTACGTGATTCATTATCTACTCCTAACCAAAGTTCGAGTCCATTTTCAATCTTTCTCATCTCACATGCCTTCTTCTTTGTTTCGGGCACGCATAAAATATTAAGCTTCCCTAAGCGCACTGTATCCCGCAATTTCCTTCCCTCAAAATCATTTACATATCTAGCATTCCAAACACCTAGTCTACATTCATCGCTTGAATCTTTTTTCGAGGGCATTCCTTTTGTCAACAAATGCGTCAATCCTATCCGAGGCCACATTATCATTTGTATTGTCCATTATTCAAAGTATACACCCAACTAAAAACTTAAAGCGAGAAATGTTTTCCAAAAGTATAAAATCGTGACCAAACTAAGTAGCTACATCGTCATAAGGTGGTGTGTCCGTTCATAACGTCAGTCCCACCGAACTTCGATCATTCAAAGGAAAGTATAAAAACAAAGGCAGAACCAAAGCATTTATGATCGGTTTGTGTTGTATACTGAGGACGGCACCAGTCTCCTGCAGTTTAATCTTTGAGATGGGAAAAAACCATTCATTGGAAAAAATTGACAAAAGTTTCACATGTATTTTTTAGCAAAGCGGTGCGAAGTGGCCCGAGCCACACTTTTCGTGAAACTGGTTAGATTTTGAGAAAATACATATGTCTCCACTTGAGAGGGAGCATGAAGATTTTCACGAGGTGATTCTTTGTCTAACTGAAGAAACTTAAAAATGTTGTGCGTAAATCTAGGAACCTGTTTTCTTGAAAAACTGATGCTTTTAGGAAATTAATTTTTCACCGCGAATGAAATAGTATAAATGAAATACTCATTGTTAATTTTCTTGTCATTTATATGATCCTAGAATATTGGGATTGCACGAAACTTGTTCGTTCAGTTTATAAAACCTCACGGATAACATTTCAAACCGGAACATTGAATACGAGAAAGGTTCACTACCCTTACAAAATGTTAAAACACATTGAAAAATATTGAAAAATAAACTTATAAAAAAAAAGAAATATTTAACTTTTATGGAATGTTGTTTGACTTTTATAGCATAGTCTATAAATTAGTTCATTTCTTTCACAGTAGCAGAATGCAAAACGAGATCTTGGGGTTGAAAAAGTTCCACTCTCTGAAAAATATTTGCCTTGAATTGAAGAAACCGTTTCTTTAACATAATTTTTTTTTCATTCAACCAAAAATAACTTCAAAAGGGAAAAGATGATTTTTAATTGAAGAAAAAAATCCTTATATATAAGACTGTTATTTGCTGCAATTTTGGTATTCGAATGCATTATTTATAATTATTTCGTCGTTGAATTACGTAAAAGTAATAAATAATCCCAAACCAGAACTAAACGAGACCAGTTGTCATTATTATAAATAATTTTCATAAACAAATCCACTCATTTCGCATTTTTGATCATAGAAAATTCTTCTCCTTTGTGGAGACACTCCTTTCCTCCCCTGAAAAATAATATTAGCATAGAAAAAACTGCCATCTAACAACGATTATCTTCGTTATGAACAATTGTTATAAGGAAATTAACCTTTATTGCATTTTTGAACAGCAAACGTTTCTTTTCTCCGGAATCGTTTCTTTTTATCTCAAGAATATCAAGAATCTTCAGTTATTAAATTTTATCCGGCAAACATCAATTACATCAAATTTTTACAAGAGATTAACATTGAACAACAACTGGTATAAAAAATTTATTTACCACATATCACATTTTTCAATATCTCGAAAAAAATACCTTGACACAGAATCGCCAAACAATAGAAATTCTTATTCTTATAGACAATTATTAAATACTTATTGCATATTTTTGAACATAAAGAACTTTTATTTTTTGTGGAGCCACTTCAATCAATTCCCTGGCTAAAATCAAATTAACATAATTGTATTATCTAAACAAAATAAAAACTGAAATGGGCCAAGAAGACGCGTTCATATATATTTTGAACTATTTCCCAAAATTTCAGCACAATATTTACATTTTTCAAATTATAAAGTCACCGAATATAATACCATACAAATTGTTCACGTGACATCCTAAAACATGCTCTTAATAACATTTAGCTCTACATTTTTTGTTATTCGAAAAAAAACCGCGACCATTTTTTGATTAAAAGGAAAAATTTGTAAAGATAGTTTAAGAAAAAAGTAACTTTTGTTTCGCACTGGCCAGTATGACGGGACTTTCACTAGAATTAACCATTTAAAAATTTCGTAATACTAGACAATACGTTTTCACGTTTTCATTCCATCACCTTTACTTCAAGGGAGTAGAATTAAGGAGAATCAGGAGCTGAAATGAAACACCATTTATGAGAAATTGGAGAGAAAAAGGCCAAGGAAATTCAATTTAATTGTACTCGTAATTAATGAGGTGAAAAACGAAGGCAGGAATTTACGGGATCGCAGTAGAAGAAGCTGAAATGACGAGATCACGTGTCTATAATATCAGTTTCAAATTAAGTTCAAGAAGAAAAGGTTGCCATTCTCTTCGAAGAAAATTACCCTACATCATCGTTGGTCCTTTATAAATAATTATCATAATTATCACGAGGCATGTTGATCAAATTATTAATTATCACAATTTCAAATTTAAACCATTTAAAAATTTCCAGTTTCGAATTCCAAGTTATTGAATGATTTTTAATGGAATAATATAGAAAATGAGAAATAAATTACCATGAACTAGTAAAAGGATAAAATAAAATGGAAAGTTCTGTCATTTTTGATTAGTGAACTGTATTGAAATCTAATATCAGAACCTATTCATTAAAATTGGCTTTCAAGCATCATTTACATCGGAATCCTCATATTTTCCAGTCCCAAAAGGAGTTTGTATGATAATTGATAACAAAATTCTCCAATCAAATGGAAATTGAATGGAAATGGAAAAAAATGGTTAAATGGAAATTTCATACGCAGAAACGAGACTCAAATAACGGGACAGCTAAAAAATGCAAAAAAATGAAATTCCCGAAAAATAAAATATCCGAAATAGAATATTCCTAAAGTTATAAAATTGACGACAATTTAGAATATCCGAATAATAAAATTTCTGAAATATACAATTTCGGAATGTAATTAACCAAAGAATTGTTTTAACAATAAATAAATAACAAACAAAAAAATATGTTCATCAAATAATAGAAGTGTTTTATTTTATTGACACTTTCCTTTTTCTCCCTCTTTTCTCCTTTGTTATATAATTGTCTCTAATGAGCCGATCGCACTGATTTTTGGAAACATACTTTTCTCGTTTTAGAACTTTTTATGCAATTTCTTTACATTATTTGACTTTGAATTTATGTTCTTGAAGATTTTTCAAAAATTTACTAAACCGGGACATTGTGCCAGAGTCCTTGCTTCCGTTTTTTAAAGATAGGTTCTTAGGCAACTCTACATTATTTATTATTTAACCATTTTTATTTAATTAGATAAGGAAATCTTATAATTGGGGAATTCCCCTGTGTCGGCATATTAATTTACAGTGTCGGGTATTTTATAATGTCGGCAATTTTATTTCGAGAATTTTTTAATTCTGGAAATTTAAATTGTCAGTAATATTCCAGTGGCAGGAATTTAATTTTTCGGGATTTTTCAATCGTCCCCAAATAACGATGAAAATAAACAATTTATCAATTAATTGTTTTGAATGATCGCTGTTGAAAATGAAATAAAATAATTATATTCCAATCAAAATGGTGTTACAGGATATTCAAGAAAACCTCGCAAAATAACAAACTAACGCTCTACCTGGCGAGCAGAGATCTCGTCATCAGTGGAGGAAAAATAGACAAACTTCAAGGTGTTCTCGTTTTTGATCGTGAATTCTTGCAGGACAAACAAGTAAGTAAAGAGTTTTTTTTAACTTTCAGGAATGATAACGAAATTTAGAGTTTCAAACATTTCTGGTTGTATAATTTTCCGACAAAATTGTAAACCTTCTAATGGTAATATTCAAGTTCAACTACGAAATTTCTGGAAATTAAAAAAAATCCAGCGATCACATTTGGAAAAAGCACTCTCAAATGTCTCCATTCAAATTGAAAAATAATTTTGGATGGAGACATTTGAGTATTTTGTCCAAATTTCATCGTTGGATTCTTGTTTTTTTTCAATTCCAGGAATTTCGCAATTAAATTTGAATGTTGGACGTTAAAGGGAAATTCAAGTTCTGATTTACTCTGATTTTAATATCTTAAATTGTAATATTTAAGGTTATACATAGTTAAAATTTTGCTTCTTTCAGATTTATGGACAAGTAACATTAACTTTTCGATATGGTCGAGAGGATGAAGAAGTGATGGGGTTAAAATTTTGCAACGAAGCTATAATGTCTCTGAAGCAATTATATCCGCCATATCCAGGACCTGAGTACCAAGAGCCTAATACGCCCTTGCAGGTTTGACAAACTGAAATCTTCTACTTATTTTAACTTTTCTTATATCAGCTCACCAACACTCAGTGAGAGGAAAATTACTTTTTTCGTTCAAAAAAATCTAGAATAGAGTGATTCAAAAAACATCAACTCTAAGAAAAAATCGGTGCACATTTTTGTGACAAGCAGTCATTCGCACAATTATTAAAAACAGCGGTAGATCAAAAGCACATTTTTTCACATGGGAAAGTGCCAAAATTGCGAATTTGTTTGTTTTAGTTGTTTACGAAAATTAAAATTGTCATATTTAACGAAATTTATGAAAAATTTTGAGAATTGATGGAAATGTTTGGACTGAAACTTTTGAAAATTCATACAAATTTATGAAATTAATCGCAGTTTTTGGAAATATAGGAAACTTTTGGAGGGTAGTAGAAGTTTATGGAAGTTTCAAAGCTTGTCAACTTCATTCAGAGTTGGGAATTCTACCACAGTTCTGCATATGCTGGGTTAAAGAACCCGAAGAAATGAATGGTCTTTTCCCATCTCAAAAACCAGCCTGCAAGAGGCTGGTGCCCTCCTCAGTGTGCAGCACAAACCGATCTTGACTCCTTTGTCTGTGGCTTTGTTTTAATACTTTCCTTTGAATAAGCGAAGTTTGGTGAGACTGACGTTATGAATGGATACACCACCTCATGACGATTTAGCTGCTTAGTTTGGAAACGATTTTATACTTATGGAAAACATTTCTCGCTCCAAGTTGGTAGTTGGGTGTATACCTTAAATAATGAAGAATATAAATAATAATGTAGTCATGGATAGGACTGACACTTCTGTTGACGAGGGGTAAGCCCTCGGAAAATTTTCAGGCGATGAATGGACATTGGGTGTTTGGGAGTCGGTCTGATTATAAATGAGAGAGCAAAACAGCATGTAGAAAAGTATAAACGCATTGTTAGAAAATCTGACTGAATTTTAAAGCACATGTATTGAAAGTTTTTTTCACTCATATACATCAAATTTAATGCACAATGTGCATTAAAATTCAAACGCGATAATATTAAAGTATGCTCGTTCCAACTTCCACTAGAATTATTAATTTCAATTTGAAAATGGTCTAATTCACCTTAGGTTTTACTTCGACCAAGTTTTTTCACTTTGTGGATGAATTATTCATCCTGATATCATGTCAGAATCCCGAAATATGATGCATAACAAGTGATTTATAGGTTAGGTCGAAATTTTCAATTCTATCTGCATTATTCTGCGGAATTTACATTTTCGAATATCTGTGGATTATAATATGATAAAAACTACCCACTTTGTTTATGAAAGTAAATCAAAAAGACTCGTTTATCACATAAAAAAGGGGATAACAAAAATTTTCATAAATGAGTTTTCAGTTACAAGTGCATGTAAATCACTTCCATTTACAAGTATCTGAAATTTACGTTATATTTATGATTCCAAAGTGCTTGAATTTTCAAGATTTTTCTAACAGTATGTGTATCTCCTAGATTATTATTGGTTAGAATGAAAGTGGGAATCAGAAGGCTATTTATTATAGCACGCTACGCTCCAGTTGATGGTGCCAGTAGTTATGCGAAAGATATATTTTGGGACTCGTATGATTGTCTTTGTTGTAGCGGATGAAAGACTGAGAGGGCTAGTAAGAGATTAAGGTTCATGAAAGGTCCTGAATGTGAAATGGATCACTACCTCATAGTTTCAAAAATGAGCCTAGGTCAAGAATGTAGGAGAAGAAGAATCAACAATATGTCGATGCAAATGCGAGTTAAAATAGAGAATTTGCAGAAACTAGAAGTACAAATGGTATATCGTGAAAAGCTTAATAACTATACAAGTCATCATAGAGAAGACTAGAAGGCAGAATCAGGTAATAAAAATGTAAAGGCTGCATAAATAGTACTACGGGACAGCATCTTCAAGAGTGCAGATGAAGTGTGCGGTACTGCGCTTGTAGGAGAAAAGACTGGAGATGCTTGGTCAAATGATGAAATCCGCATGGCTGTTAGCGAAAAAAGACAGGCGCACTCGAGAAAGCTGAATATTGAAAGTCTTAGCAATGAGGAGAGGACTAGACTATAAAATGATTATAGGGATAAAAACAGAAAAGCAAAGATACTAGTCAAAGAAAGCAAGGATGAAATGAAAGCGGAAGATTAAAAATGAAAAATGAAACTGAAGGAAATAAAAAAAGTTATTTTGGAAATGGGTTAGGGAGATCAGGAATAGAAGTGCGAGCACTGAAAAAGAAAGAATTAAAAATGCTGATGGTGAAATGGTATGGGATACGGACATAGTGGAAGACTGTGTGAGTGATTTTTTTCAAGAAATTATATGCTGTCGTGCAAAACAAGAAAACCGTTATCTACATTCAGAGTCGAAATTGCATATGGACGCAAATTTTTTTGTTTCGAAAAACAAGAGAGAAAAAAGTGTACCTTCAAAGAAATGAAGATGCACTATACGAGCTCATGTAGTTACAGGTCTTTCATTCTGTATGACTAGAAATTTTGCAGATGCGGGCACACTAATAGTATATTGTGCACCAAAGAGGCGAAGTAGTCTATTTACGGCTGAGCGTGAGTTCGCGAGAACGAGGTGTAGACGAGCGCGAGGGACGAGGCAGCCGAGTTATTGCAAACACGCGAGACCTTAAAAATACTTCGCCTCCTTGATACACACGATATTTAATGTAATAAGAGTATGCTTTTCGAGTTTTCTTGTTAAATTACGTCTCACGTTTGATGTTACTTTAAAGGGACAAGTAACGCGCAGAAAATTGCCTGTAAGGTGAAGTAACGAATGCGCATGCGCATACGCGATCAAAGTTCACTTTGTCGGCCTAGGCCGGTAAAGTACCCCGCCACCAACAAAGACCTACTTTGCAGCTCGAAAAAAGCAGCAAACGCCAGGAAACCATACTTGTGTTACATAAAATTGGTTTTCGAAACTCCAATTTCCATCATTTTATTATAAATCATATAATGCACCCTCCTGTTATTTCCGTGACTGACCCTCGTAGGATTGTGTAATTAAGTTTTTGGTTTATAAGGTTCAAGAAAAAATGAAAAGAGATTCAGAATTGGCAACGTTTCGGATTCTGTTTGATCCCTGAGGGGCAGTCCATAAACTACGTTACCAATTGGGGGGGGGGGGGGAGTTACGGCAATTATAACGTGATAAATTTGAAAGTCATTTTCATATTCCAGACTTCATACTCTTTCCCGTATTTTCTTTTTTTAAAGAATTCTTTTTTTACCCTGTTTCAACAAACTTCCCCTTTCTCTCGTTTACTCGTTTAAATGTGAACTTAATTAATAGAAGCCATTAAGAAAATTCAACTCTTTTTGGTTAAAAGTTAATTCTTTTTGGTTGAAAAGTCTACTTTTATATTTTTGGCTCGGGACGGTTCGGAGTTTGTCTCGCTTTGTTAAAAATACTACTGTTTGGTTGAAAATTTATCCTTTTAAGTTGAAAATTCAACTACTTGGTTCGAAATTTTTATTTTTTGTTGAAAATTCAACTATTTGGTTGAAAATTCAACCACTTGGTTGAAAATTCATGTGTGTTGTTGATAATTGGACTTTTTTGGTAAAAAATCAGTCTTCTTGGTTAAAAAATCGTCTTTTCAGGTTTAAAATTCAACTATTTGATTGAGTGTTGAATTCTTCTGTTGAAAATTCTTTTTTTTCAAGATTCATCATTTTAGTTAACACTTCATTTCTTTGGGTGAAAATTTAACTATTATATTGTGCTGAAACTTCGTTTCATTTTTGGCAGAAAATTAATTTTCTTAAAAAAAATGAACTATTCCATTTTTGGTTTGAAATTGATATTTTTTAGTTAAAAATTCAACTATGTGGTTGCAAATTCATCCTTTTTGGTAGAAAATGCAACTATTTGGTTGAAAGTTAATCTGTTTTAGTGGAAAATTCAGCCATTTGGTTGAAAATTCATGTACATTGTTGATAACTCATCTTTTTCAGTAGAAAATTAATTTTCTCTGTTAAAAGGTCATTTTTTCGGTTGATAATTCAATTATTTGGTTGAATGTTGAACTCTTTTGTTAAAAATTCTTTTTTTTGTTAAAAATTCATGATTTTAGTTGAAACTTCATATCTTTGGTTGAGAATTAAACTATTTTATTGAAAATTCATTTTTTTTGGCTAGAATCAATTTTTTTAACTGAGAAAGTAACTATTTCACTTTTTGTTGAAAATTTATCTTGTTTAGTTAAAATTTCAACTATCTGGAAAAAATTTATCTTTTTTTTTTTGAAAATTTAACTATATGGTCGAAAAAATCATCCTTTTTGGTCAAAACTGCAACTGTTTGGTTAAAAATTAATCTGTTTTTGTAGAGGATTGAACTATTTTATAGAAAATTCGTCTTTTTGGCTTGAAAATTCAACAACTTGGCAGAAAATTTAACAATTTGGCAGAAAATTTAACTATTTGGTTGAAAACTTATATTTTTTAATGGAATTTTGACTATTTGGTTGAAAATTCATCTTTCTTGATTGAAAATGAACTTTCTTGTTGACAATTCATCTTTTCCGGTTTAAAAGTCAACTATTCTATTTTTGATAAAAAACATATGTTTCATAGTTGAAAATTCAACGATTTAGTTGAAAATTAATGTATTTTTTTTAAAATTCGTCCTTTGGTGGAAAATTAATCTTCTCAGTTGAAAATTCACCGTTGTAGGAAAAAAATTCATCGTTTATTGTAAAAAAGTCATCTTTCTTGGTTGAAATTTAATTTTTTGGTTTAAAATTCAACGGTCTTGAAAAAAATTCGTCTTTATGGTTTGAAAATTGAACTATTTAGTTGTTAATGCAACTGTTTGGTCAAAAGTTATTTTTTTAGTTGAAAATTCGTCTTTTTGGGTTGAAAATTCATCTCTTTTGGTAGAAAATCTTTTTTTGTCACTTAGGCATATTGGCAACCAAACTCACTAGAAACGCGAAAAAACGCAGAATAAACGTAAACTCTATATTTAATGAACGGCTTCGTTACTTTCTGGGGGGGGGGGTAAA
>JAUMHM010049246.1:0-15100 GCA_032362435.1 Melikaiella ostensackeni
GGTTTACGAGATATTTGTTGTTGAAAACAACAATAACGGTAAGTCCCTTCAAGTCCCAGTGGAACGTTGCTGGAACGTTCCGCTGGAACGTTCCAGGAGGGCGGACATTTCACAAGGCCCAGCGACGTGCCTGGAACGTTCCAGTGGAACGTTCCGAAAGTCCCGGCAGCTAGTTCCTGGAACGTTCCCAGAACGTTCCGTGCTATTAGGGTCTTGTTTCCGTATCGATGTGTGAGGAATTTTTGAGCACGTTTTCAGGCTAGAACGTCAAGTTGAAAGCATACTGATCGCCGAGTGTCAAGTGCCGCTTTTGTCCTTGATTTCTTATAAGCATCAAATTTTACATTGAAAATCTAAAATTAAAAAAATTAATCAACTCTCCACGCATTTTCGAAATACTGACAAGCAGTTCAAACTTATTAAAAATAAGTTATAATTAGAGACACCATAAACATGACGCTGAACGATACTCGCTCGTCGCTCCGAAAATGGTCTTGAGGTTCGGGTCAGTTCAGGTGAGCTCGGTCCACGTGGTGCCAAAATAATCCAGCGCCGTCTGCCATAAACTGTAGGAGCTTTGACACTAGCTCTTTAACCGGGCTCCAGAGAGACAATAGCGACAATAAGAAGAAAACAATAAGGTGTTTTCATCAAAAAACGGCCTTGAAGTAGTTTGTTTACTAAATATGTTTAAAAAATTAAAAATTATTATCTATCAGCAAAATATCACAACTAAGGCTCATTAATTATACACTTTCAATTGATAAGGCAGAAGAAACGAAATTTATCTACGAAAAAATGGTTAAATTACGCACTTGTTTATTAAATTTTTTAACAAAAATTACAAATTGTTAGCTATTATTGAAATATATAGTAGCAACAGAGTGCTACTGGAAGGATATTAGGAATTGATTCCTACGAAAAAACGAGATCTATATGTTGAAAAATGGCGAAAGAATGAATTTCTTTATTAAATTTGTTTCAACAAATACAATTATCGTTTTGTAACCGAATATCATAGCAAGGGGTATTGTTAACATATCTGCAGCTGATTTTGAAACAAAGGAAATGAATTCCTTGTAGTGAAAAGTGACAGTGCTATGCATTTGTTTATAAAATTTCTTCAAATAAATAACAAATTGTCCTTACATTCTGGAAGTCATATCGAAAATATTTTTCCTTAGATTTTCACCAAAGAATACACATTCGAAGTAGCTGAGAATCGTTTTTACTAAAAAACTCACTTTTGTTTACTCATTTGTTTATAGCGATTGTAATCATTTTACGTATCAAATACTGCTAAACCTCAATTGTAATAACTTTTCGCACTATTTCTATGTACTTTCCAACAAAGTGGATAACTTACTACAAAATCACAACTTCGAAAAAAAAAAATGAATGAATTTTCATTGGTGAATAAAAAAAAAGGTAACTTTTCTCAAGATATGCCTTAACAACTTCGTTAGAAATTTGATAAGCTTTAAAAAAATATATATTCAAAACGGTCGATCAGTTTTGTCTGAAAGTTAATTTGACCACGGGCAATATATTTGGCCCCACTGTTCCCCGGCCTCGCCCAAGCGTGTGACTGGGAAGTAACCTGGTCATTTCCGCACATGGATTTTTAACACCCGGTTTGAGAGTAAAAATAGCTTGTTCTATGAGGACACACTGACGCTGGTGCACTTTAAAAAGACAAAGGAATACTGTGGGGGCTGCTGTCAGAGGTACGTCATAGGTTCATCGATTAGCAATAACAAGGAAAGGAAACTCAACCCTATCACGGACCTATTGGGGTAAATAACTATAGTTGCTGTAAGTTTAGTCATAAATGCGACTATAAAAAAAAAACCGTGACAATGGAGGTCAAAGTATAATACCTTCTCCTATGGGAACCTTATTGCCACGGTTCTTTAAGGTTCAGTTAAATGTATATTTGGTCAAATTCCATATGAAAAAGAAATGAAATTTGACGAAATCTGTGTTTTAAGATTGCGAAAACAGCGGGGATACATCATCATTCTCAGAAAGAATTATGTGCTTAGTAACAGGTAATCAATTTGAAGAGAAAAGATATAAGAGCGGATTTTTAAATATTTTTATTCCTTTTTCACATGAGCAAAATTGAAACTGTACGCTTGGGTAATCAATTGGTGGATAGGATTACACGGATACGTTAAAGCATTGAGTATAGGCAACACGGAATTTTGACATCCTCCTTATAAATCTTGGGCTAAAAATTAGAGTGTTCGATCTCTATGGCAACAGTCGTGCCAACTTAGTCGATGCTGGTTGCGTGCTGAGAGTTCCAGCGCGTGGTGAGGCGGAAAGTGGATGGTGACTGCGTGCTGAAAATCCCAGCGAGTGGTGAAGGGGAAGGGGGTGGAGAATACGTGCTGAGAATTACAGTGCGTGGTGAGGCAGGAAGTGGATGGTGGCTACGTGCTGAGAGTTCCAGCGCGTGGTGAGGTGAAAAGAGGGTGGTGGTTGCATGCTGACGGTTCCAGCGCGTAGTGAGGTGGTAAGTGGGTGGTGGTTGGGTGCTGAGTGTCGGTACGCGGTGACGTAGGGAGAGGGTAGTGGCTACAGGACCGTCTAATCTCCTAATTGAGGAGATGTGAAGTCACTGAGAACAGGTGGTTTAAAAAAAGAAAAGGGCCTGTCTCTCAGCAGTTGAGCGTCGCGGGGCTTGGAGTGGTGAGAGGATGAATGTGGAACAAGCTCCCAAACTCAGGGCGTCTTTCTTTGAAGTCGAAAGAGCGGAGTCGTCCTTCAGCGTGTTGTCACCAGATCTTGTGGTACCTGAGACCCTTATGTTTGTTGCTGGGTCGTCCATACGCACGGACAGTGTTGGCGGATAGGTTTCGACAAGAGGCACGGTTACCGATTCTGCAGGCAGCTCGTGTCTCGGTGTCGGCCCGTAAACTTCTGGCGATGGTAGAGGCTCGAAGTGTGTGCAAACCCAATCGAATGTGCCTAACCCCATGGGTTGTGGGACGTACGGACCTAGCGGGATTTCTAACGGTGCGACTACGGCGACCGATCGAATGCAGGGGCTGCAGGTAGCGAGGGAGACAGCCTCTAGAACGGTGTTGGCCGAGTTGGATGCAAGCGCGGCTTTCCTCGTATTGAATTCGCAGCGTCTCCCGAAGCTTCGTCTAGCCCTTGCTGGGGGGTTTCCCTTCTTCCTCTTTGACCGACCGGCCGAGGTTCATCTATGAGGATACATGCTTTCATTCAGGGATGTTCCGTGGGTCAGCGATAGATGGGAGGAAAGGGGTAGTGACCGCGTGCTGGAGAATTACAATACGTAGTAGGGTGGAGAGTGGGTGGTGTTCTGGGAGTGCCAGTACACGGGAAGGTGGACAAATTGGGTGGCGTTCTGGAACTCCAGCAGGCGGAAAGGTGAAAAAGTGGGTAGTTTTCTGGGGTTCCAGCACACAAAGAGGTGGAAAAGTGGGTGGAGTTCTGGAGTCCCAGCACGCGGGATGGTGAAAAAGTGGATGGCGTTCTGAAATTGCAGCACACGGGGAGGTGAAATAGTGGGTGGTGTTTTGGAGTTCCAGCACACAGGCAGGTGAAAAAGTGGGTGGTGTTCTGTGCTTCCAGCACACTAAGAGGTCCATGAATCTGTTTTTTTCTTTGGCATAACTAGGCCTATGCGTTACTATGTTGACATCTTGTTGGATGATATTATTTTTTATGCATGTGAGCGTTGGTCAATTCCAGCTTTTTCACTGTTATTTGTAAAAGAAAATATTGTTCGATACACGACTCCTCTCGGGCGAATGCTCACTGCTCGTGTAAAGGCACATCATTCACTCTACAGCTCGACTTAGTTTCGCTTTCGGGTTCATGCTGGGCCTTCACACTCGCAGTGAGCAAACCGTCCATTGGGCCTCTTGTATCGAAATATACTATTATTTTATTGTTCTGTGAACATTTTTTACAAAAAATTTGGTGAACAATACATCATAACAAATTCTACTATTTAATGTTATTTATGAACTAATTAACTTTGAATCAAATGTAAAAAACTTCGCACTTTTTTCATGTGAATTGGGCTCCGCTTAAATTGGCTCAATTTAATATTTGTATTATCACAACTGATATCATATTAGGCAAATTTAACCAAAACCCAATTTCCATATGAATCGTATGAGATCTTTCCATTTATTTTTCGTTATTAGAAATCATGCAATTACTAACACAGGGCAGAGCAGCGCTGACATTCCTGACAGGCATGCGAGTAATGAAAATAGTCCTCCTTATTTGGAAGAAATTGAGGTGAAGAACAAATAGCAGCTTTTAAGGAAATCTTGAATTTCATGCCTCATCTTCACGATATGGAATACATTGAGTCCTTGTTCTGATTATGTGGATTGTATTGAAATATAATAATATTCCAAGCGATTATTTAGTACCAATTTTTAAAAATCAAAGTCATGCTCAGATCATTCGAAAAACTGTTTCAAAATAAGAAAAAAATAAACGTTTTTCACTGTTATACCGATTTCATTGGATCTCCACGTTTCGAGATTCCCTGAATCCGAAAAAACAGATTCTACGATGGTGTCTGTCTATCTGTCGTTGTCGTCGTCGTTGTTGTAGTTGTCGTTGTCGTTGTCGTTGTCGTCTTTTATAAGGCCCAAGATTAAAGGGCGAGTTCGTTAACCAAATATTTTTAACTAACAGTTCTGGTTTCATCTATCGAAAATGCTTTTCGAAAAATCAAATATTCTATCTTCCAGCAAAACTATACGAAATACGAAAAAGTGTTAAGAAAGGAAATTGTTTATTTCAAAAAGATCTATAAACTTACATACTCAAAACGATTTTTTTTAGACTCACACTTCTTGTTTTGATCGTGAAACACGTTATTAATAATAAAGAATTCCATTTCTTGGCCAAACTATGAAAGATGGGATACAATTTAAACAGACAGAATTTTTCATGTCAAAAAGATATATAAATTTTCTTTACTCCGTATTTTGATAAGGCTCATAGTTTTGCTCTAATTGTCAAAAATGTTTATAAAAATACAAAAATCAGTTTCTTAACAAAACTATGCGAGATGAGAAAAATTGTTACTAAACGAAATTATTCACATCGAGAAAATCTACAAATTTTCCAGTAAATATTTTTTATAAGCACATAGTTTGTATTCTAATTGTGAAAAATTTGATTGAAAATCATAAATTCTACTTTCCGGTCGAAATATGCAAGATAAAAAAAATTAACAGAAAAAAATTATTCAACCAAAAAAGATGTACAAATTTGTTATGAAGCATTTTTCAATAAGAAACGCACTTTCCGTTTCAATCGTGAAAAATGCTTAAATTTATATAAAGACGACAAAAGATACAATTGAATGTTTGACGGCAAAATTTTTCACCTGAAGCAGAAGTCCAGGACCGAAGAACAGAAATAATTATAACATACATTGAATATGAAAGAATTCAACATAATATAGAAAATTTTGCGTTTTGGACATAATTTATTTGGGTACGAAGCGCGAGATACGTGATGAGAATGTATTCGTTAAAGCCGAAGGAGCTTTAACAAATAAAGCAAACGCACAATTACCAAATTATTGTTATCAGAAGTTTGACATTCAATTCTGAAAGCTTGTGATGTGGCAAAATTTTGAACAGCCACTTTGTTATTTTATTCAACCTAATTTATCGCGAACTGTTGCTTTCCTACACGGAGCACGACACCCCAAGGGCATATTTTAGGTTAATTTTAAGAATTTGAGGGCTCATTGCGTCTTTGTTTATTTTGTTTATGACCTTACCTCGGCTTCATTCTCAGCGAGGGACAACGAGGGTTTTTTAAACTTTAGGAACGCCTAGAGAATTGGAATTCGTCTGCTGTCGCTTTCAACTTAAGAATCGAGGTTCCCATTTTAAACCTCGTTCCCGCCTGTTCGTATGCTGAATTCGATATTGCCGGAATGTGGCGTGAGATCCTTGGATGCCTCCAAAGCTAGGGATAATAACTGCAGAAGAATTCCCTAGGTTCTGGGAACGACTTATTCGCCAGGAGCGAAACCTTGGTTTCACCGGTAGTTCTTATGAGGGAGGAAACCATCTCAAATCCAGCTGGGCCCTCGACGCTACGGCACTGGATTCGACATTTCAGCCTACATCAAGACTTCCGGAATGGGATGGGAATCAGGTCTGGTCGTCCTAAATTTGTTGTTGTTATTACCAATGCGGACGCACTCGATCCAGAGAGGACGAGAGTTTCCACATACCGGAAATGCTATCGAATTTTCCTGCCGATTTTCCTTTGCTCTTAATTACAGAATACCTTTTGAAGTCGGCCTTGGCCCTTTTCGTCGTGGTGGCTACACTCAAGCCGGCGAAGCAAACGAACTCACCAATCCACGGGCAGCTCGGTGGAAACGACGAATCGGCGCCGACTACTCGAAAACACACCCGTGAGATACGAGACTAGGAGTTCAAGAATTGTCAAGCCACGCTCTCTCGCCCAGCAGCCACGTGCCTGAACGGATCAGTCGCACGTTTGTTCTCTTTTTCTCTTGGAACTAGTACTTTGTAAATGTGAAAACTAACATCAGTGTTCTCGATTGAAAGAGTGGAAGTGAGGTCGCCTGAATTCAACTTCTATGAAATGTCAAAATCGCTAAATTCCCCGTGTTCGTGTTGGTACAATTCTGGTTAAAGTTTGTTTCTGGTTAGTAATTTGTGTCCGAACACGTGGAATTATATTCGAGCCTCCAAGGCTACTTGTCTTTGGCCATTCCCTCTTCATGAATTGTCGCCTCACTATCGTTGCTATCGCAGCCGCCTTGTTGGTCTCGTGGCTTATGTAGGTCATTGATTTGCCCGGTAATTTATTTTTCTCAAGTAGATTCTTTGTTGTAAAATCCTTGTTTTTCTTTGTAATTTATTTGGCGTAGTTATCCGATCCGAGCTAATCAAAGATTTGACCTGTTCGCCTTTGGAATGTCGGATGGACGATCGAGCCCAGCATAGGTTCGTTTTCATTATATAAAAGAAATTATTTATGTTGACTGAAAATCATTTAAGACTGTCCTGAGGAAATAATGACCTAAAGTACATTACAATTATATCTCGCCCCGGCAAATAGTGTATTTTTCTCGTCATGATTCCCATCATGTGCTACCGAAAATTGTAACGTTTTGCTACCGCCCCCCTTCCTCATCACCTATTTTTTCTATAACCTTTAAATAAATCATCATATCATGTCGACAGCATTATGCAACATGCATTGAAGAAATGCATGTTTCAAACAAAATTACCAATTTGTCACGTTTTTTTATGTTAGGGACGAATTGTGACTTCAGAGAACCACAACACCGGATTCATACTCAGCGACCTCGAAAACATAGAATATGACCACTTTTCATAGGCGGGAATTATGCTTCACCTGAAATCAGCGATTTTCCTTGTTTTTGGAGGTTGGGGACGAAACGTCACTCGATAGAGTCAAACCAGCTCCGGTTTCGGATGCAGCCACCTCAAAAACGTAGGGTTAGCCTATTCTGGTTTCTGCGTCGGACTTTTTTTTGTGGAGCTGTGTTATTCACGAGTAAGAATCACAACTGGAACGGATTTCTGCTGTCAGGCTGACCCGTCTCCTCTACCCTCTGTCGTGAGAGGGCTGAGCTATCGCGAGCAGAGCCCACTCACGTTCCCCAGTAGAGTTTTGTTATAGTGAATTTTGAGGTACCGATGGCATACGCGCGCCTGGCGCCCACCCCTTTTTGAAAGACACGGTTGTCTTTGGTCTTAGTACTCCGAAACGTGGGTGAGAAAAAAATTTGAAATAACAGTGGAGGAAAATTTACCGTTACCAATTAGCGCGACAACGTGGGGCCCCGAAATTTTGACAGGTAAATTTCATGTTAGAAACACCTTGAGAACAAATATGAACTAATTTTTGCAGCAATGTAAAATTGTTTTTGTTTTGGAAATTGTATATAATTTACCTTGTGACATGTTTAGAGCTTGGTCCAGATTGTACACTAATTGAAAAGTGATATTGTATGTTTACCCCCGAGCTAACGCGAGTGTTTTTTTTTTAAGTGAGTAAATTCCCAGTTTAACCCGGAACCGTGACACGTGATAAAAATGTCGGTCGGTTCGAGAATCGCCAAGTCACAATCCCTCGTCCAGCTCCCCCGTGCTTGAACGGATCAGTCGCGCGTGTGTTCCCTTTTTTGCTTGAAACTAGTACTTTGTAAATGTCAAAATTAACATCAGTCTTCTCGATTGGAAGAGTAGAGGTAAAGTCGCCTAAATTCACCTTCCGTGAAATATAAAAATCGCCAAATTCCCTTAAGTTGTTGCTGGTGCAATTTTGGTTAAAGTTTGGTTCTGGTGAGTAATTTGTGGCCAAACACGTTAAATTTTATTCGATCTAAGCTAATTAAAAATTTGATCTGTTCACCCTTGGAATGTCGGCTGGACGATCGAGCCCAGCTTAGGTTTGTTTTCATTGTATAAGAGAGATTATTTATGTTGACTGAAAATCATGTAAGACTATTCTGGTGAAATAATGGCCTAAAGTACATTACAATTATATCTCGCCCCGTCAAGTAGAGTTTCGTTATAGTGAATTTTGAGCTATCGATGGCGCACGTGCGCCTGGCGCCCACCTCTTTATGAAAGACACGGTTGTCTTTGGTTTTAGTACTCCGGAACGTGAGTGAGAAAATCGAATTGAAATAACGGTAAAGAAAAATTTACTGTTACAAGGTCTGTGCAAAAATGTGTAAGGAGTACAAAGACCAAGCGCGAAGCGCGAGGTAAACAAATTATCGAGCGCGGAGCGCGAGATCCAACAGACGCGAGCATTAGGGGCCCTCAAACTTGCGAGCAAAGCGAGCCACGCGTGCAGCGTGCAGTGATAATGTGCCCGCGCAGGGGGCACATTTTTTTGCTTTAAACTAGGTCCTCTACACTAGCCCCCCCGCCCAATATTGGTCACTAATTACCAACTCAGTCAATTACCTGGCGTGAAATTTCAAATGTTGGTGCATAAGAGCTTATTTTTCGCGAAGAATGTTGGTCACAGAGTATTTCAAAAAACTTTATTTTTGATGAAAATCGCCCCAGATCCCCAATTTTGGCTTCTGATAACTCGGTGATCGTTAGGGTGCAACATTTTTTATTGGTAGTGCACATGAGCGCATGTAAAGTTCTTCTAGATGTTGAAGCTGAAGTGTCAGCGTGTCAGCCCGTGACACGAAGCTCTTTAAATTTTGAAAAAATGTATCCAAGAATTGAAAAATTATATTTATATGCAAATATGTTTATCATTGATAACAAGATGAACGAAAATGTCAGTTTTAATGTGGTTTGAAACATCAGAATTAAAAAGGAAATGTTAACAAGTTTAAAAACTGTCCAGCACCAATAGTCTCATAGTTTCAAATTTCACTTTCAATTTAGAATCTGATGGACAGGTTGAGATTGTAAGTACTAAATAAAATCTAAATCTATTCAGCGGTCAATCGCGTTCATTATTCAATAGTTCAAGTAAAGTTTAGGTATTTCCTCTCAACTCCATTTCGAAGCTTTCAGCTCTTGCTCTATGGAAACTTGGATATTACCATATACTTCTCGACTTGTGAGTACAGTACACGAACATAGATCTACAGGAATAGTAAGAGGAAGTAGTTACATTTATGCACATTAGGAAGACCGTATTCGATTTTTTAGCAAATAGGAACAGCATACAATTTAGTGATATCATATTTAATTCATTACTACCTCCTCGTAAAGCGAATCCTTATGTAAGTGTTTCAAATTATTATTTTTTTATATTTGACATTAAAGCGGGGAATGTGAAACGGTGCTGAGTCCAATCAGTCTAATATTATAGGAGACGCAAAGAACCGATGAACTTAGCACGGTTCAGCTTTCCCTGGTATTATGAATAGAAAAGTACAAAAATCGTTAAGAAAATCATATAGAAGACATACCTTTATTTATTTCATGAACAAATAGCACTGCAAAATAAGAGAAGGAACATTGACAGTACTAGTAGAACATTTTTGAATTTGAATTATAATATATCCAATAGTTAAATACATGTTAAAATTCTATAGTAAAACTATAATTGTTGAAAAAATTGAATATTTTAGTATACTTTCATTTAGCTTGAATTTGTTGAAATTTTAAAATATTTAAATACATGTGGATGGTAATTTTTTGGATGAAAAGTTGCAAAACCTTTCTTTTTTCACTGAAATATGTGTAAAAAGGCAGGAAAGTATGATTTCTGAAGAAAAGTCAATATCGTTAAAAGTGGACTCAGCATCGTTTAGATTTTCCTCCTTTAATTATAAAGACCAGTTACATGTTAGCTACAAACGTAACACTCGGGTGACATTGTGCATGGAAAAAATGTATGGTAAGGGTGTCTAAAACACGGTCAGTTTAAAATAGAAAAGTAGATTACTCTTAAATATCAAATATTAGGTGACAATGAATTTTGTTATCGGCGGTATTTTAATATATTTTTCTAAACATTGCAAACATTTAAAATCATGAAGTAAACAGCTGAATAAGTATAAAATGTCGAGAAAAACGGCCAGGTTTATGGACATCTCAAACACACGTGTGCCCATGCAGAAGTCTTGATGTAGGTCTGACGGGGTTCTCGGCAGTTTATCCAACTTCTGGTGTAACCCTTACCAGGAAAACTGACAAGGGTGTAACGCTTTTGCAGATCCGTGCCCTATGTAGGGAAAACTGGTTAATGTCCCATCAAGAAAAAGGAACCATTCTGGATTTTATGATGAATGTTTGACTGTTTTGCTTTAAAATATTCCAAAAATATTCATAATTTAATAAGTGTAGATAAAAACTGTAGTAAGCGGCAGCAAAAGTCTTAGATCTTCGTACTGTTTGGTATGAAGTGCGTACAGTAAGGAAGTAATTTTGTTCAAACAAGAAAAAAATTATTGAAATTAACGTATACTACTTTCTTTTATCTAAGACATACTCCACATCGAATGAAAATTGTATTCCTTCGGTACCTAGACCAGGGCTCGAACAGGGCTCGTAAATTAAATTTGAGCGTTTTAAGAGACTAATAGTTTTCTTAAAAAATTTGTTTTTCAAATTTAAAAAAAGAGAAGGATAATAAAACAAAATTCGATATCTTAATTTCCTTCAAAAGTTGTTCAAAGTAGAAAAAATTGTATCTGTGCTTGGCAAATATAAACTAGTTAATTTTTCAATCTATCAATGAAAGCATCTTTTACTTTTTATAACTAATCGAGTATGGAAAAAGTCAGGATTTTCCTAATTTTGCCCGATCTGGCATTTCGAGAAAGAAACTCTTTAATACCCATTATATTATCAACAATATCGCGGTGTCAGCGCATTCTTTCTAAGCCGGAATATCAATATAAGATTTCTAATTAATGAGAGATTACTGCTATATCGTAGACCTATTATCGCCCCATTATAATAATTTTTTTCAAAACTAGAATCTTTAACCAGGCCCCTGTCAGAGTTCCATTCGAATTTTGGCTGAACGGGGCATTTTCTGCACATATGACTAAAACGCGAGCTGAAACGACCACCTGAATTGAAAAGTTTTCAACTGTTTCATTTTCCCATAAATTTCGATACTAATATCGTCAAATAATTCGCAATCGTTTTGAATTTCGTGCACGATATTATAACATTTTCCAATCAGAAATGTTCTTATAATGCAAAATACGAGTTGAATAGTATACCGTTATAAGGAGGCTTGAAAGAATGTTTTACTTACACTTTCAAATGAAGAGACTATTTTAATGACTCTTAGGAGAGTGAGATCATATCTTAATGTTCACTTCCTCTACACAAGACACTACCATCTTACACAGTCTTTCTATATGCTTCAGCAGCCAATAAAATTTGAAAGGTGGCACCAATATTTGAATATATGTAAAGAGCATTTGCATGTATGTATGATAAAGTTATTAGTGCACATGACATGTATACATCCAACTCAGGAGGGGCCAGCTTGTCCCCGAAGACGCCGCTATGGAGTTACGTTAATGGACGTATAGCTGGATAAATTTTTGACATTTTAGATTCAGAACGAGTCCTCTAGGTTGAAAAATGAGGAATTGGCGCACTTTTGAAATTGGATCTTCGAAAAACCGCCCTTCGAGGAAAACACAGAGTAACTGGTTGGCTTCTCAAAGCAATATATAATAGTAGTGAAGCAAGTTTGAGAGGAAATGAACAACTGAGAAATTGGTTTGATATTAAGTAGGGCGTTAGACAAGGCTGCGTTATGTCCTCCTGGATGTCCAATATATATGTTACAAGCCAAGTATATAGTCCGGCATTATATATACTGCCTAGATAATACCTATAATGTCCAACGAAGACCAGGTAAAGTATGTAATACTCTCTGTGTCACAAATTGCCTAGGTATTATATATAATGCCCAAAAGAGACTAGGCAAAGTGTGCAATACTTTCTATTCACAGAGAAACGCCGATCCTCAGAAGTCCTACTGAAGATCCAAAGAAATCCTACTGTTCTCCTGTGCTTCACAAATTGCCTGGGCATTATAAATAATGTCGGACCTAGCTCAAGTCATAAATATATACTAATTACTATTCCAGTGAAAATTATTGGTGAAAAGTGAGCCGCTAATCTACTTCAGTGAAAAGTTCTACTAATTATTAATTGTATTTCAGTATTTCTTTAGGTAATCTTAAGTTTTCACTAAATAATGTAATCAGTCGAAAATATTACTCAAGCAAATCATTGTAACAAGTGATGGATTCTATCGCTCGGGAATGAGAAATAGCATATTGAATAGGGTGTTGAGCGACCGGGAACCAAGAAAAGTCAGGGAATTCGAGAAATCTGGATAAGTTAGAGAAAAGTCAGAGGATTTCGTTAGAAATCAGGGAATATGAAAAAGTATACGACGGCTGTCAAAACCAGGATTAAATTCGTGAAAGAAAGTAATTGCTCATGCATCTAGTAACTAGTTCATATCTTCGTTATTATTGGATTTATGCCGATGTATTTAACTGGCCATGAACCTACCAATAACGAGGGTATGAACTCGATGCGAAAAAAATTACTTACTTTCAGAAATTTCATACAAATGAAAAGGTACTTCGTAGACTCAAATAAGGAAAAAAGAAGAAAGTAGTCAGGGTTCACTCTTGACCAAGATTTATTTTGCATGTCAAGTTACTTTTTGCAATCTTAGTCTGCTATTTTGGACCCGCCTTTTTGAGTCTGAAACTTCTGACTTTGGATTCGAAATCTCGGACCCCAGAAATCCCCGTGTATCAAGTTTTGCCGAATTTTGAGGGATGGAACAAAATTTTTTAACAATGTTAGGTTTATTACTTTGAATTTTGACAAATCTCAGTATCGTAATGAGAAACCTCAAAAATCCATCAATAAGTACTGCCAGCTCAGTGCCTTGTATATGGTTGCCAGAATTATTTTGTATTTTCGCATTTTACATTTTTGTAACAGGGCATGACTACTTAGTTTTCCCACTCAGCCTGTCTGAAGTTATCGTAAAAATGCTCAGGTCAAAACTCAAGTATTAATTTGAGAACGAAAATGAGAGCTTAGCCACGATAATTGAACAATTAAAGTTGTGGAACTGTCAATTTTCGGAAATTTTCTCAGATTTGTTTACGATTTATCAGGTTCAATTACATTTTTCTTATTTTCATCTATTGAAGAATTTCATCTTTAACCTTTGAAAAAAATACTCGCCAAATTTTAGTATCGGGTATACACTCAAACCCCGGTTTAGAAACCCTCGGTTTGAAGACTCCTAGAACTGCTGGCCGACTGCTGGTCCACCCAGTTTCTCCGGTGCGCGGGGCAAGAGATGGTGTTCAACCAAGCGCGAAACGCCATTAGCGTACAGATGTAGGCGCAGTGCGCGTGTACTCAGGTTCGAGCTCACGTTCAGAGATTGCGTAATATTAGGAAATGGTTCACATGTCCCTAATTGTTTACGGTTTGGAGAACCCCGATTTAGAAACCGAGGCCATTGAGGGTACCTTCGTCACGGTCTCTAGACCGAGGTTTGAGTGTATATCATTACGGCTGCTATTTATCTGTGAAGAGGGTGTGTCTAGTACAGTGGGTTGTCAAGATACAGAGGCCATACTTTTTGATGTTTCATATTTTGAATAATGACTCTTTTTGGGCTCAAATTCTACGCTTGCATACGAACTGTGATGAACCATATGACACATTGCGACATTTAAAATAGTGAGTCCAATATGGTGGCTGTATGTCAACGATTATGCTCCCTGCAACTAAATTTCCTCAAATTGGCTTGGAAATAGTTACTCGGCGGTTTGCAAGGTTGCTGATTAAGATAATGTTGTCAGAATATGGACATCCAATATGGCGGATCCAAGATGGCGGATTTATGCCAAATAATGCGGCATTCAGTGACTCCAATTGTTGAAATCGGCTTGTAAATGATCGCGAGAAGATTTCGTGGTCGCTGATTGAGATTCTGCAGTCAAAATATCAAAATTCGACATGGCGGATCCAATATGGCAGCTGTGTATCGGAGATTCAGTTCCCAGGAACACAATTGTTCAATTCGGCTGGGAAATGATGACTTAGGGGTTTACAAGGTCGCTGATTGCGACTCTTCACTTGTTCCCTCTGAAGAAAAAATTGAGGATCACTAAGACCGAAGTTTACTTGTTCTCTCTGAAAAAATGACTGAGAATCGTGGAGGCAGATCCAACTGAGAATCGCAGAGGTAGAGCATCACTTGTTTTCTCATGAAGGGCAACTGAGGATCATAGAGTCAGAGCTTCTCTTGTTTCCTTCAGAGAAACAATTGAGGATCACTAAGACCGAGCTTCACTTGTTCTCTGTAGAAAAACAACTGAATATCGTTGGGGAAGAGCTCCACTTGTTCTTTCGCAAGGAGCAACCCAGCATTGCAGAGGCCGAGCTCCACTTGTTTCCTCTGAAAAAGACAATTGAGGAAGACTGAGACTGAGCTTTACTTGTTTCCTCTAAAAAAGACAATTGAGGAACACTAAGACCGAGCTTCACTTGTTCTCACTAGAAAAACAACTGAG
>JAUMHM010049264.1:0-15098 GCA_032362435.1 Melikaiella ostensackeni
TTGCGAAATTTTGCATATTGGCTTAGATAAACGCAACTATGACTTTTGTGGTTTTTTCATGGTTTCACCATGAAGATAGCCCAGTCGCCAATTTTCACTATCGAATTCATAATCAGCGCATCTAAGTACATAAGTATGCGGAGTTTAAATAAAATCGGAGAATTCAGCTATTCGGAACTGCACCCCTTATTTTAAACAATATCCAAATTGGAAGGACAATTATTCATTTCGGAAGTTCAGCACTGTCATGTGCATAATTAATTTCACCATTACCGATATTTGTTCATAAATCTACAAATTTAGTTTCCTCTGGCAATGCACTCATATTTTCTGTTTACTCGAACGTTTTAAAAAATCTCCTAATATTACTCGTCTTAATAAATGAATTTACTATTTCAGATCTAGTACCTCTTTCTTGAATTTGGCGAAACTTTCTGAAGTCTCCACCTAAACTTACAGTTTTTCCCCTGAACTCTTTATTTGCTTTCATAATATCTTTCAAAGTTGTGTCCAGTATTTCTAATGCATTATTAGCAGCCATTGGTGCTTCATCTCAAATAAATACATCAATATGTTCAAGATATAATCCTACTTTGAACTTCATTTTGATACATAATGATGAATCACTATATAATGGTACTGGTAAGCTCAAGACTTTATTTACAGTTGTTTATTTCAGGAGTAAAGATGTCGCTATTCCTGTGATTGCTACATTATTACCATTTCTTCCTCTACTTCCTAATAAATGCCAAAGAGTTTTGTATACAGAAGTTTTGCCTGAACCTCCTTGGCCATCTACATAAATAAACTTGCAGTATTCTTTGCTAGAGTCTTCATGTGCTTTTGTAGCACTATTAACTACATTCTTTTGCTCAACATTTAATTTATTATGATTTTTTCTCCAAAATCTAATTCGTCCATAATATTAACCGGTTCGATAGTTGATGGTTCATCATTATCGTCTTTGATATCAATTAAGCCAGAGGAATCTGTTAAATTAAAAATTTAATCCGATAACATTTTTTAAATGTTTTTGTAAGCTTTTCTTTAGGCTTTCTTATTTTTGAATTTGCTACTATAATTTGCTGACACTTGTTCCTTGAATTCCTCCCAAAGTTCACCTGGATGTATTGGTCGACAATGTATTAGTATTCTAACGAACAATCAACGGAGGCTTCGTGGCATCATCTACAAAATAGCTTCTTCTATTGCTCTTTTTCACTCATCATCATCAGCAATGTAGCCCTAATGCCAAACAAGTTGATGTGAATATATCAGGATTTATTCCATCAACGTACTTGAAATCTTCAAATTATGTTTTGCCCTTCACTGTTGATGATAGTAATCGTAAATGAAATAGTTCTACGTTACATGAATTCACTGAATACTTTCTTCCTATAGTACTTTCTATACACTTTCGTTTTCGCCATTGATTTTTTTTCTATTCCATGTGTAGTGCTCTGGAATTCCAGTTAAATAATTATATTCACGTGCATCAGGATCATAAGTACTTAATTCAAAGTAGTCTAACAATTTCGTTTATTGATCCTCATTGAATGAAATTGAATAATTGAGATTGCTTTATTGAACAATAATATTTTCTTAATCAGGTAAATGCATAGGTAAAAGACTTATACTATGACGTTTTCACTCAACGGTTTACTTAATATTCTCTTCATCGTTTCAACTGGACTGACATATCTATTTTTTTTCTGGTGACGAAATAATTATGGATGCTGCATCACGTTCTTTGTGAATGTATTATATAAATATTTTACCGACTTAATGCTTGAAACAATTTCCACATTTGAATGGCAATTAAATAATTGTAATTCAGGAATTTCTTTATCATTCTGTCTTACTACTACTCTTTCTATTTCAATAACTTTTAATATCATGTTACCAACCCCCTGTGTGTGGGTGGAGGGTTGTGACAGTGAGAAAAAGGGAGTAGTCACGCGGTGGGGTAAGGACTGCCGGATGAGGGCGGCTTAACCGTGAAGTTATCTGGCCACTGCACGGGCTGTTCGGCGTACTACTGGGGACCCTGGGTGGTCGAGCCGGTTTCGGACTTGCTATAGTTAGGTCGTCCAGATCTCTCGTGGAGTTCGCGGAGCCATGCGTCTAGAGCATGCATTTCCTGAGGAGGATTGCGTCGACTCGCCGGGGGTGGGAGATAAACCCGCTGGATGTTTCTCCGTAGGAGTCGCTCCCAGGCGTTCAAGCCGTCTATGAGGGGGGGGGGGGGCACGGTTGCTGCTATCGAAGACTGTAGGTTATCAGCTTGTCCTTCATCTCATGGAAAGGAATACTACGTATCCCTTTGCTGTACCGCGGGGTGTAAGAACGTCCCGAAGGCGAGGGAGCGCCCGTTCACCCAACGGACTTTTCTGTGCGTCCGGAACGATCCCACCAGCCTGTGTGACTCAAGCGGCGGGAAGTCGTCCCGTGAGGACCTTATATTGTTTTTTTTTTAGGAAGCGGTCGCGGCGTGGGATGGTAAGTTTCTTAGAACTGGAGGTTGCGACGGTAGGATGTGGTTCCCGTAGTGCCCGTGCACAAACGCTTAGCCGGTGGGGTTCCTAGTAGGGAAGGCGAGAAAGACTCAGGGGATTCTTCGGTCGCGAGGAAAAAAACATCGTCCTCGGTGTTGGGCGTGGCGACGGACACGCGTGTGACGGGTGTGCTTAGTGGAGAGGCACGGGCTTTCGCTGGGGGATCAACGCAGCGTTGAGTTCGCGGACCCGGTTGGTTTCGGCGGCTGACGGAAGGTTGGCGGCGTCGTGTGTAGGAGGTACAGCGGCGGCGGCTTCCGCTGTCCCCGTCAGGCTTTCGTTCGAGGGAGGCTGTTCCCGTCGCGGGGTACTAGCGGTGCTGGAGGATCGGTGTGACGTGCCCGCCAGGATTTCGTTCAGAGGTGGCAGGCCTTCTGAGGGCGGTGTTAGCCACGGTGCCGGTTTGTGTGGTACTTCCGGGTGTCGAATTACACGAGCCGGCGGAAAAGTTTCCCGGGATTCCGAATGAAAGCGGAGAAGACGGAGCAAAAACGGGATGCGGGGTTCGGTCGGCCTACGAACGCGGGGGTCGCGAGTTTTGGGGAGGCCGCGTACTATGGCCCGTAAAACCCACGTTCCTTCAGGAAAGAGACCCGGTGCGGCGGGGTCGTAGGTCTGGGCGGCCAATCTTGCCGCCTCCGCCTTCCTCCTTCTACGTCGGCGAGTGGCAGGGTTCGGGTTTGCTTTGCGTTTTCCGTCGCCGTTCATAAGGGCGCGTTAGATTCGAAGGTGTCAAGAAAAACAAATGGGAGTGCCGAAGCTATAAGCGCAGGTACGCGGACCCGTTTGTTTCCCACCCGAGTAAGAGGAAGGAGAAGGAAGAATAACCGGTTAGCCGAGCAGTAGCGGCTAACACAAGTTATTCTCCCGAAAACAGAATAAAATAATGAAAAAAAGGAGAAGAGTGTGCCCACGGCACCCGGCTAACTCGCAGTAGCGGCTAACCCTAGATTACGTGAAGCGAAAAGGTTATGGGAAGACGCGGCACGAGAAGAGAGAGAGAAGGCTCAGTTCGAAAGGTAACACGGCACTAGTCACTAGGGTTTCACTTCACTGGTCGCGTTCTGATTAATGCAGGTCGCGTCGCGACGGCGTAGGATATGAGTCCCGGAATCCAGCCGAATGTGTCGCAATGTAGAAAGGAGATTAATTCGGCGAATGCCCACAAATGTCACTAAAAGCACGGCGGGTGAGGAACGAAGACTTGAAGGAGGCACGCGGGCCTACGGAAGAAGGAGAAGTTGCCCGGAATTCACCGGAGGAAAGTAAGCCGTTTTAGTCGCAGAAGCGTCACTTTATTTCTGTTTAGAATTCGCTGAAAGTCTCACTAGCGGAGGAGGTTTGGTTTTCTCATTGGTGTTCAGAAACCGAGTGTCCCACTGTTCTGCTCGTAGGCAGCATGATACGAGAGCTCTCTGCGTGGCGAGGTGGGCCTACTGGCGCGCTGATTGGCTGCAGGCCATGGAACTGCGAGCGTGCCTGAGTGGAAGGGATACCACCGCTCACCCACTGTCGCCGCGCTTCGAGCGCTCGCAGCCTTCTTAATGAAAAATTCAAAAGTTTTAAATCATAATTAAAAATACTAGCGCTTATCAAAAATTCCCGAAATTGAAAACTTATGCTATTTACATACTGTAATTACGATTCCCAAAAAGAACCATCTCAAAATGTCGATTTTGACCGGTGTTCGGGTTTAGTTAACAAATAAATTGTTTATTATTCATAAAAAACAATCCGAAAGCCGGTTAATTATCCCTATTGCCTATTTTGAATCATTAATTTGCATTGTTCTCATATGTGTCTTTCACTCCAATTTTTTCAAGACAATTATGTAATGTTTTATTATTACATTACATTACATACATCATTGCTATATATTCATAATTAGCACATCAAAATACATAGCAAATTATCCAAAGATATTGCTTCAAGGTTATGTATATTTAGAATTTAAGAAATGAAATTTGTTTACAATGAATTTACGGGTACTTTCGTTACTATGTTTTTAAATCAGCGCACCAAAATAAACACTAAATCATTTTGAAAATTCATTTTAGATACTCATTTCACAACATCACAATCATTGAAAATGGAAACTCTATAACTGTAATATAGGTATTTTGAACATGAATAAACTTTCATTTTACAAATTATAGCTGACATTCAATTACATAACCTTAAAGTAAATAAGCAATTTATGTTACTTAATTGATAGAAATCAAAATCATAACTTACCTACATTGAATACATTCATTTACACAGTCTTAAACACAACTCGTATTGAAGAAATACGCAATCTCAAACTTAAACACGACACTTATTATTGCCTAATCAATTTTAATCATATTTGCCCGTTGCCAGAATAGAAACAAAAATGAGTTTGTACTCACAGAAGGCCCTCAGCCTGACCTCTTGAGAACTGGTACTAAAAATACATAATTTGTACTTCATAATATATCCCTATGGTGGCGCCACGAACTTGGGCAATTTTGACATTCATCTAGTAGAACATGTAGAATAGAATCCATCTTGTAGAATATCGGCTGAAATAGAACACGCATAATGATACAGTAGAATAGATTTAGAAAAATTAATGGAATAAATTTTACTTATGAAGCAGAATTTTATATCCGGAAACAATATTATAATACGTGTTCCTTATTTCACTTAACGTACAAACACATAAATCCATCTAATTATTATCAGTGATCGATGAACTTAGGAATCTATTAGTTCTACGGGATGGCGCCCGACGATCACTACATTGTTACATTACTACCATTACTACCAATATAGAGGTTACCTGTTTTCATATGAAGAATGGTGTTTTAGGCACCGGTTCATATTAAGCAATTTGGCTAAAAATTCGAGGAGATAATTTTTTTCAGGTATTCGAACAAAACTCGGGGGGAGGAGTGTAAAGAAATTCTTAAAGTGAAAAATGAGGGCCACCTTAGTGTACAGTATTGCAATCATATTGGAATGAAAAAATCTGCCCGCAACGGCCTCGTTATTCACATACATTGCATTCAAATAATTCGAAAACAGAACAAGATACTATACAACGAAATATAAAACTGTCAAACGAATCTAAAACTTTCTACCATGTAAATGATAAGAATGTAAATATGCAAACTTTATTGCAGAATCATGAGTCCAATCAAGAAATGGTTAAAGGGACATTTTAAGTATTTTTGAGACGAGGAACTAACGATATTGACTCATATTTTTGTACGACAAAAAAGTTATCAAAGGAAATTCTGATTTAAAAATTCCTTCGAAAAGTATGGCCGTCGGAACATACCGACAGACAGGTATGTTCGCTAAAACCATTTTTTTTACTCAGGGTGTTTCAAAACGTCGAGAGTTGATTGAAGACTGGGTATGACACTCGTCGCGCGTAACTGTGCCGGCCTCGGGTCTGGTCACAGTACCAAGCGCTATTTAAATTTAGCTTCAACCGGATTTAAAGCTGCAAGTTAGTAAACACTCAGGACCGCATATTTAACCTCTGAACCCGGCAATGTACAAAAGGGCATATACTAAAGTTTATACTCAGAGAGACGCGATGTAAACAATACCTGATACGGCATTGACTGTCTGTGCGAAAACCTTGAGTACAGGGCGTCAATGGACGATCATGAGGGGAAGGCCTCTTCTGCTACATTGACTTTTTGATGAGGCTATCATCAATCGATAGTACATCAAAAATAATTGGACACGGGTCCCGGCTTCTTTATAAGAAAGCCCTTGTTTAAGAATTCTGAGCGTTTGAAAACAACGGTTGCCGCGGCAGCCAAAGGTCCACATTATCGCGCGTGACTTCTTTCACCAAGCGCCGCCGGTGCAGTGGTAAAGAGCCGGTCTAGCGACCACGCTGCCGCTGGTTCAAATCTTTTTGTCGACATTTTTTTTCATTTTTATTTTTTTCGCATTTTAAATATGTCAAATAATCATTTTTTGATGCTCCCCGGTGATTGAAACTTTTTTTTCAAAAACAGTTAAATTATTGGGCACTCAATATCATGCATGAGGATTGACGACAGGGACAGCTGGCCCGGCTTTCTCCCCTCTTTCATAAATCGTGACAATGGGTCCCAAACTGGATTCAGAAAAAGCAGAATAAATACGCACACTCATTTTTTCCGAATTTAACCGCAGATGTCTCTTTTTACGCTACAAAATTTAACACGTTGCTTTTGATGTGTGTAACATTTCTGTATGATATTTAATTCCCAATAATTGAACTATTTTTGGGAAAAAAATTTTAATCGCCGGGGGAGCATCAAAAAATGATTATTTGAGATATTTACAATGCAAAAAATAAGAAAAATATATCTATAAAAATGTCGACAAAAAGTTTTGAACCAGCGGCAGCGTGTTCGCTAGGCAGGCTATTCACCGCTGCACCGGCGGCGCTTGGTGGAAGCAACTGCGCGCGACTTGGTGGACCTTTGGTAGCCGCGATAACCGTGATTTTCAAATGCTCATAATCCTTGAACAAGGGCCCACTTACAAAGAAGCCGGGAAATGTGTCTAATTATTTTTGACGTACTAACGATTGATAATAGTCTCATCAAAAAGTCAATGTTGCAGAGGAGGCCATCCCCTTGTCAGAGGGGGGGGGACAAAAGCAGTCAATCGTGAACAACCGTGAAGCTGGTACAAGAACGGGCGGCACAGTTACGCGAGATGAGTGTAGGTTCAAATTGCGTTCGTATTTCTCAATTAGAGTTTTACAGATAACTCCAAAAGTATTGGGATTTTGGAAGAAATGGAAGGAATTATCATGTGTGAAACTGTAGATCTTGAAAAATGGAATATTTTGAGTAATGAACACATATTTGCGAGAATCACTAGTTTTCGAGTAAAATCAGGCAGACCAGCTTCTCATGTCTTACTTCAAACAAGAACTAAAAGTCTTGTTTCCGACCTGAGCATACTTTCAGCTATTCCCGAAACTCATATATTTTATTTATTTCGTTAAATAGAGACTTTATAGAAAGTATTATGTTTTTCGTTAAATAGTATAAACAAGATCACCTTATTGAGAGCTCTCCTTTGCATCATATGCATATTAAATAAATACAAGATTTATCTATATTAGAAATTTTGTCTCGATGTTTCAGTTTGCGACGTATGGACAAATGTCAGGGCAGTGAAGGCTACTGCGCAAGATGCAAAGGATTTCAAATTAACGATGAGAGATAATGCTGTACATGTGATGAAAGGTGACGTCCTTCTAGTAGATGGAGATGACTTGTATGCATGGATCGGCCATGATAACGTTGCACAAACATTGATTTATGCTGGTGAAGGTGAACTTCATAATAAAATGGTTACAAGAAATATGAAAACAAAAGAAATTTCAGAAAATTTCGACTTCCTTAATGAGGCTAGAGGTATAGGCCTGGTAGTGCCAGATCATATTCTAAAAGAAGCAAAATCAACTTCGTGTTGTTTTCCTTTCCTGCGACGCCCACCAAAACATGAAGAACACCGTGGCCATGGCGGAAAATAATAAATGAAAATGCAAATGAATAAAATAACTTTATGAAAAACATCTGCTTTTATTTCTTGCCATATTCATGCAACTAGAATTTTGTTGAAGCTTGCAGTTGCACTCGTGGGAAGGGGCATATAAAGGTTTTTTTTTTAATCGACAAATATAAATCTATTCCGCAGTTCTTGTTGTATCACACTGACATTTATTTTAATGATTACGCTATTGAAAGTTCTCTCGGAGATAATTCCTTGCTACCTTTAAGCTGTGTTATATGGGTAATTCTCCACATACAGGGCATGTTTGTAATAAGAAAATATTTCCCAAAATTGTTTTTAAAAATGTATTTTGTGGTTCAAGTCAGATTTATTAGCACTAAACAAGGAACTTGTGAAAACATTCACGCTACAAATTTATTTTCAATATTTCTAGAGCATTTTAACATCTTGCATGTTACATATTCTACTAACTCAGGCTTATTATCTCAAAAAAAGGCAATGAAATGAAATTTTCAACAATGAGAAAGAAAAAAATAGAATAATTATCTAAGACAATAACAAAAAACAGAAAATTTGTTTCAAAATATAAAAAAAATTTCAAAATAAAATTAATATCAAAACATTAAAATATTATACTCTATTTGCTGATTTTGATATCTCCGTATATAAACGAAAATCATTCATCTAGAAACCTTACTTTTCTTTACATTTTTGGCAGAAATTTTTTGGGAGGGTAGTGGTTTATTATCGGGTCTCCCTGAGGAGAAGCCAAAAGTGAAGTTACGTCGATGGATGTTACATTAATGGAAAGCAACACTAAAAGTCTTCCTGAAGTTCTAAAATACATGAATCCCAAAATCCTTTGTCAAATTGTTCTATCCTGCTCTAATATATATTTTTATCATTCATTCATTTAGTTTTATTCCGAAACATGAAAGTTATTACCCTCTACGTCGATAGATACTAATTAAAATAAGCAACCTTTTCTTGGACTTTTTCTTAATTTGTGACGGAAATTCTTAATTTTTTTCTCTTGAAACATGGCAAATGAATAGTGAGATGTTTTTTTCTCGAATTCAGAACCAACATCAAATCCAAACAACTATTCACAGTAGTGGAGTGATAGCCGTTTATGTATCGACATAACCATAGAACGATTTTCGAGGACACTCATATTTCAGTACATATTGCTGTCTATCTTACACTAAAATTGAAATATTAGTGATGGAAATTATTTCTTTCGAGATAAATTTTAAAACCATTATTATTTTAGAATATTTCATTATTTATTTCTTATTGGGCTGTAATGTATTCCTCGGACGTGTCATGCTTTAAAGCTATTTTTAGGGCACTTAATGTCATTTTATTGTGATTTTGATCATTTATCCATTGGACACGAGAGTGCCCTGTCTTTAGTGAATCACCCATATAAGATAATCATAGTCTTTCCACAAAAAAATTGGCAAATATGATTACGTATATAAGTTACATTTACTAAATGATTTAATATTTCCCAAGTGCGTTATGTACTAAAAGCTCAAAACTACGACTTTGGCTATTTGTATTGAAATTTTGCTGCAAACAAATTAGTTGATAAAACTCATATGATTTAAAATAAATAAATATAACATTATTTGAATGAGAAAAATTTGAAATATAAATAATTTTCTTATATTTTTGAAACTTCGTGTACTGAATAATGTTGAAATCACTAAAAGATTACTAAAACTTTTGATAAACACTGGAATAGATTGAGAAAGATTTCGTTGTACTGACTCACTTTTTAGAGGTAAAAAGTTTGATTGTATATTACATTTCATCAGAAATATGCACGGACCTCCGATGTAGCAATTTCAAAAAATAAAACTCACGACTTTGGTAGAGATAGCAAATTTTCCTAAATACAAATTCATAAAGTTTGTTTTTTCTTTTTTGTCTGGTACATGGTATAAATAAAAAATAATAAAAAATATGACTGAAACTTCCTAAGAACACCTAAAGAGGTTATTCAGTTATTGGAAGGAATCTTCAGGTGAAACTGTAGATCTTTGGCGTGCAATCTTTCGTCAATCAATTTCGTCAATCGGTCACAAGTCGACTCACTTTTAATACCTTTACGGCCTTTCAAATACTCCAATTCTCAATGCGGTTGTTGCAAAAAGGATGGTGTGCATTATGGGACAAAAGCGGTGATTTGAGACTCGTGTGATTACTGCTCCCGCTTCGCTTGGACGGCAAACTCCACATTCGTCTTAAACCAGTCGCTTTTATTCCATAGCGCACAATATAATATTATTTTCTAGGCCCAATCTTAATAACTGGTTAAAGTTGCAGTTTAAATGATATAAATGTAGCATATATTGTATACTAAGTTTTTTCGGAAAAATACACAGAACTCTGATGCAGCAATTTCCGAAAATCGAAGTCACGATTTTGGTAGAGATTGGAAATTTTTTAAAACATAAGTTCCTATATATTTTATATTTTTGAAACCTCGTATGTCAAGTAATCCTAAAATAATCAGGAGATTGCTGAAATTTTTCAATAACGCCGAAAGAGTTCATGAAATAATTTTCATATAAAATACATTTTTTTTAGCGATAAACAGTTTTATTGTGTACTGAATTTTATCGCACAAATGCACATCACTCTAAAGCAGCAATTGTAATAGCATATTGTAGTAATAATGATATCTAATGGTCAACTACCTGTTTTCGAGGGGGTCTTCCACGTTCGAGGTTTTGAAAAATCAATTTTTTTGCATATTTCGAATATATAAGTCATTAGAAATGTGCCCTATGGAGGATTTTAAGGAATACACTTTAGTTAACGAGTGACGGAATGTCCTTAACGGCCGCTTACGGTTTTTTCACGCGCCTCTGAGGCAGGAGTGGAGCGGAGGGTCAGTGACGCAGCTAAACAGGCCTGTATCCAGCAATGGGAGGAGCAAGTAGCGCACTGTAAACATCTCCGTGACGAGGAAGGTGAACTCTACGGCGCTGGTATAGCCTATTGAATCGTCATTTTCTTCAATCATGTTTTACTCCGTCACTTATATTTAAACGCGTTTTTCCAAAAGTCGTGTTTCTTAAAGTTTTTGGTAAGACTTCGACTACAAGTATTTGGAGTATCGGGTCATTTTTTTCACATCGTTCAGCAATCATGTCGCTAGGTCAAGATACCAGCTTCTTTAAAAATGTTGTTTTGTTCAATTTTTACAACTTTATTAGCTCAAAAAAAACGGTCGCAGAAAAATTGTTCTGCAGAAAAGTCTGTCATTTTAAGAGATTTGAAAATTTTCAAGAAACCTTGTGTCTTAACCTAGCCAACGTAATGCCAATTAAAGACATATTTCACTTTTTTTTGTTTCAGGCAACTCAAATGGTCAAAGTCTTACCATCCGACTGACTGTGACGTCTTTTCTGAGGCGCAGTTGAGGACGCTACAAGGTCGAGGGTGTGAAAATCACTTTTTTATTCAAACTGAAATTTTGAAAGCCGAAGGATGTATCAATGAAAGACAAAAAAATGTTTCTAATTATCATGTGTAGTTCCTTCACAAGAAATTCGTGATAATAGCCTCGAAATTCTGGCCCGAACGTGCAGGACTCGCTCAATATTTTAATCAAACTTCAAATGCAAAATTATATTTTGGAATGAGGAAAATATAAAATTAAATAAAATAAATATATGAAAAATTTCTGCCTATATTTCTTCCCCTCATTTTAATTTTTGTTTGAATTTGCAATTTGAATGATATTAGTGAAGTATATATGCCGCAACTCTGGTAGAGATTAGGAATTTCAAACAATACACGATCATGAATTTTTTTTGATTTCCAAAACTTCATATAACGGCTATGATGTAAAAGTAACAAAAAGATTAATGAAACTTTTTAATGATACCGGAAATGATGAAAAATAGTATATTGTGTTACAAGTGCGGGAAGAAGGCAGTTTCAGGCGGGGGTGACGTTTGCTGTACGAGCCAGAGGCGAGTCGAAGGGGAGTTGTAGGCAAGTCGGAGGCGACTTGGAGGAAAGCTGAAGATGATCCGAAAACGACTCGAAGATGAGCCGATGACAAGCACTGTAAACTTCACAATAGTTACAGTTGCCTACTTCCAGCACCTGTTGCATACAATTTTTTTTGTAATAAGTGCAGGAAACTTTCGATTTGAGGAACAATAATTTTCATCATCATTTTAAATTTTTCACATTCATAAATTTGCAAAATTTCTGCAAAAATTTATAAATTACCGGAGATTTCCGGTATCCCACAATTACCAAAAATCTCCAAATTTTTTAAAAATTATCGGTCACTTATAATAATTCGTTGGTAATTCGTGATAATTTATGGTAACTTATCACTTCAAGTTGTTCGAATCACTTTTCACTCCTCACAATCAGTCTGTCAAGTGTCAACTCATAGTAAAGTGAGGTTATGATTCCAGCATTCATGGAAAGTCATTTTGAATCGAAATTTGCAAGCGCAACAGCTAGAAAAAGTAATCTTAAACAAAGTGCACAAGCGCAGCATCCAGAAAAAGTAAGTTTCTTCAAAGAGCGAAGAGCGAAAAATTGATTTAATCCAAAGGATCAATATAACTCCCCACAAGTATGAACTAATAATTAATTTTCTAGGTTTTCAATTCGTTCTTGATAGTCTTGTTAGCTCAGAAAAATAGAGAATGAAAACGCGTAGAATTTCAATAGGAATATACATATCACAAATAGTGATAATAATAATACACATATATTTATTGGAATGTTACATTTTTGAGGTTAACTGCGAATACACATAAATGCAAAATAAAAGGCGAAAAAGATGTTTGTGTTATGTTTTGCATCATCCATATAAGCAGTCTTGGACCAAAGTATAATACTAATAATTAAATAATAACAGCAAATTATAATCCATTTTTTATATAGCATTAAAGAATCTAGGTTGCTTTCAAGTTCATGGCCTCCGTAACATATAGCCATAAACCTACAAAATAACGTAGATTCTACTTCTATATTGAAAAGCGCATCCGACTTTCATTTTAAGGTAGCTTAAAAAATGAATATACCTATACATGTGAAATTGTGTGCGGAAAATCGAGCGCGAATCGGGAGTGTCGCGATGAGTATGTATTCAATCTTTACCTATTCTCAGTTACGTAGAAAATTCAAAATATGAAGATGCATAAAAAAGAATAGATATAATTAATAAAATAAACAACTGCGAAAATGTTTTGAGTGTAAGGAGTGAATATCCCAGCGCCGAGCGCGCTCTGGACGCGCTCAAACTCATTTTCTTAATCTGACAAATGGGGTTAGGTTGGTTTCCGGTGCCGATTTTTTTGTCATTTTGCAGGGGCTCAGAAAAAAAGGGGCTCAGAATATGAAAACAAAAATCCTTTTGAGCAATCGTTCACATTTAGGGAATGAAATTACCCCTTTAATATTTGTGAGTCTTTTGCTATATCGATAGCTAAAAAATGTCTATTCTTCATTGTTTTTACACAAAATTGTTGTAATTGATGCTGTGTTACAATATTAGCTCGAATTGTGAAAGTACGTACACTCAAGAGTATCATAATTCTGAAAATCTACCTCTAGAATGCTTCGCTATATCACATATGATGTAAGATTTTGGATTTTTTGCTGCAAACATCTTATTTTGATATTTAATTCTTTTGAGAATCACCAATGGCATTCAACTTCAATAAGACAATTCTTAAATTATGTGTAATCCACCCCTTTTATATTACCAATGAATAAGAAATAATAATATTACATTTCTGAGAGTAATGGATCAAAATATTCCGTCTGGCCAATCAATAATAATGAAATTAATTTTTTGTTAACGATGATAATTGTTCTTATGTCAATAAATCCCTGTTATGCAAAAACAAGCCCTCAATGATTTTACGTGTTTTGCTTAGCAAGCAATGTTGATGATGTTGATATATATATATATATATATATATATATATATATATACACATATATATATATATATATATTGTAACCTCAGTGTTATATGTAATCGTTACATAAGGTTAACTAACGGGTGATGCAATAGAATCTACCCAGCAGTAAAATAATTCTCTTATAATTAAATGATGAGGGAACTACACAAGAACGTGAATCAAGCTCAATTTGCAATATAATATTTATTCATAATATCCTGAACTAGCTTCGATACATCGAGTAACCCTGTGTCCCTAATTAATGATCGCAATTGCAAATTAATTTATTTCGAAAGTGATATAACACATATGATTCCTTTATGAAGGATCTCTATTTTCTAAATAAATTTCTTCTACGAAACTTCTATACTAGGAAGACGCAGTATCAATAAGTAAACTTTTATTCTCTTACAGACTAGAATTTTTGTTCTCTAAAAACGAATGTTAGAAAATCAAACCCTAAAAACTACACTGGAGGTCGCTTATATTGCGCAACTAGAGTCCTTACTCTATAAAAAAGTAAAACACACTCACATAAACCTACCCCTATGCTGGGAAATAGCTGTTGAAATTATTGTCTAAGCTCTGTGTAAAAACACTGAATAAAACAAACTATTATTCCTATTAAACTTCTGTGCTAGATAAGCCTCATATCATTTATTCACACATTATGAAATAATTTGTTCATAATAAGAGAATCTGTTCTCTATAAGTACTCCGAAAATAGAATTGCATAAGGATTTGATGAGATTTCTTGACTAAGAAAATACTGTTATAGTAAGAGTCTTTTTCTCTGTCAAATACACTGTATTTCTACACACGAGACTTCCGCTCGAGAAGTAAAGGCATTTGAAGCCGAGGGATTACTCAGTGAGATTCCGAAAAGGTATTCTCTTTAAAATTTGCTTCAAGCTATTTAACGCTGAGTCAAGGCTCAGGTGTATCGGTCGAAACTAAACCGCTGTTTTTGAAGTGAAACTTCTTATGGCGCGTAGTAAGAAAAAATGGGGAGTGAAATGGATGGACCGTGGTCCGTAAGATCGTAAGACCGGATGGACAGAGGAAGACGGACTAGGCGATAGCTCAG
>JAUMHM010049274.1:0-15097 GCA_032362435.1 Melikaiella ostensackeni
TACATGTTCTGATGAAAATGTCACAATTTTGGTATTTCAACTTTCTTTCGTATTTCGCGTTATTTAGCTCAAAATTTGAATTTTCGATTTTTCAAGAAATTCAAAGAGTTGTTATGGCAATATTGTAGGGCTTCCCAAAAGAAACGTTTTTCTCCTCTAGACTTTTTTTCATATCGTGCATTGTTTGGCTTTGAATTTTTATTTTCGTTTCTTTTTTTGAATTTTGTAAACGCTATAACTCTCAAAATTTTTTTCTGAGCGAAAAAACTCATTTGAATGAATTTTTCAACTTTCTGAGGACTATGAATATCTGTACATGGAATTTGTAAATTTGGGAAAAAAGTGGTCTCAAAAATTTTTTAAATGCTCCAGCTTCTTGAATTTTCGTCCAAAATGTCTGGCAAACGAACTTGGCTTTTATTTTAGGACATTAAAAGAGTATACCAAAGGCCAATTCAATGGATCAATTCTTTCGGAAGTTATCGTGCTCACAAAATCTAAAAATCTACCGACACACACACCCACCCACAGACAGACACATTCGTAAAGACATGTTTTCCGGGTTTAGGAGGTCTCAAAACGTGGGCATTTGACAAAAACGGGGGGTGGGGGGTCAAATTTTACACAAATCTCATACATTCTCTGATGAGAATGTAAAAATCTGCCCGCTTCGCAGGGACATTTTCATCGCGCGATTCGCGCTCGGTATTATACTCGTATGTTCTTCATGTACAAAGTACTAAATTTGTTTTTGATTTCAAACGAGAAAGGAAATTTATATACTCAAGGCTCTATAGGCTTCAAGGAATACATTCTCATCATAATGTTCGGGCTTTGTGCTCGATTTTCTGCGCTCATCGTATAATATATACAAATAAATAGTTAAAAAGACGATTAAAAAATTATCTTGATTTACGATCGGTCTCATTAAGAAATGTTCAACAGCATTTTCATTTGCTCTTTTAAGAGCACAAATTTTACTTTTCTGACTATTTTTTTCTTATCTCGCGTCGTTTGACTCGAAAATAAAAATAAAAATATTCCAATACTATTTTCTATACTTAAAATGCAAACTATGCCTCCTACCAGAAAATGTTCGAAAGCAAGTTTACAAGTCGTCGTAAAAGCAACAATTTTGATATCTTAACTTTCTTTCGTATTTCGCGTTATTTAGCTTGAAATTTGAATTTTCGATTTTTCAAAAAAATTCTAAAAGTTGCTATGACAATTTTGTAGGGTGTTCAAAAAACAACGTTTTTCTTATCTTGACTTTTTTTCATATCGTGCATTGTTTGGCCTAAAATTGTTATTTTCGTTCTTTTTTTTTGAATTTTGTAAATGCTATAACTCTCACAATTTTCTTTTTAGCAAGAAAAGTCATAGGAGTAAATTGTTTGACTTTCTGAGTACTACGAATATCCATACATAGAATTTGTAAATTTAGAAAAGAAGTGTTCTAAAAAATTTTGTAAATGCTCTTACTTTTCGAATTTTTGTACAAAATCGCTGGCTAACGGACTTGACCTCCATTTTAGGACACTTGAAGAGTATACCGAAGGCCAATCCAATCGGTCAATTCTTTCGAAATTTACCGTGCTCACAAACTAAAAATCTACAGACACACCCACAGACAGACAGAAACATTCGTAAAAACATGTTTTTCGGGTTCAGGGAGTCTCAAAACGTGGACATATGACAAAAACAGGGGGGAAGCAAATTTTACACAAATCTAATATATTTTATGATCAAAATGTAACAAAAACTATATAGTTACAAATTTTTTTGAACTCAAGATACTAAGAAATAGACACACGAAACAGAACGCGTTAATGAGCAGGTGGATGTGGAAATCTATCGGAATTCTATCTCCCATTACTGCACAAAACCAAATAGGCCAATACCCACAAAAAATTTTTTTAATTAAACAAAAATGAAAGTTTCCACAAAAATTCAGAGAAATTTCAGTAATCTATGCAAACATTTTTCAAGAAATCCTGATAAATATATGAAAAACAAAAGGAAAAATGAATAAATAAAAATTCAAAAATATTGTTATAGAAATAGCTAATAATGCTTTCGAAAATAATTCAAGGAATATAGAACAGAAAGCGTAGCAGCAAGCTGGATTCTCAAATATGGTATCTGATTCAGGGAAACATCACTGATCCCACCCAAACCCTATGGGGAAAAAAACGTTATTGTCCACTCAGGAAACATGTGTTTTTAACAGTGCCGGTTTTCACTCAATTTCATTCTGAATCGCACAGAGAGTAGTCCTCAAAAGAATATATAGAAACACCAAAATTTTGGAAACAGATTGCCATTTTCAATTATCTGCCCTCCGTATCTCAGGTCCATTGTTAATTCCCATTCTTAATTACCTTTCTTTCCGTATATCAAGTTCCAAACTGTGTAATTTTTAATTTTTGTTTCCATTTTATGTCTTATGCTCAAAAAAGGAAGAAACAAAGAATAAATATAACTTTGCAATTTTCATTAGTTGTTGTGTCTTATACTCTAGGGGGAGGTGGGCAATGAATAGGGGAGGCAGACAATATGAAAACATTTTTAAAAATTTTAGTTTCAACTCAACAACAGATTGCCATTTTTTATTTGTCTGCTGTTCCATATCATACGGTCCAAATTCATAACTTCGCAATTCCACTCTTTTAAAGGTTCTCATGCTCATTACAAAGTAAGCAATGAATAAAAATCAGTATTCTGAGTGAATAAGTGTAGTGCAATAATGTCTTAGGACTATAGGTGGATGTTAAAATAAGAATGTAATGTTTCAAATTTACGGTTGTTAGACACTGATTAAAGATACACACATTGAATATAAATGTATAAAGATTGTTACTATATTTTAGTTGTATAGAACAATAATTGATTTCATATACATAAAAATCGACGCAAAAATCTTCTTCGTCATTTACGGACCCCAAAGCCACAAAACCAAAAACCAATGTATTGTAATGTATTGTAATGTATATATAATGTATTATATATATATATGATATTGATCAATCGTTCAAAATTGTGGAAATGACTAAAATGTGCAAATCTTGATCAACCTCCATTTTCTTTTTACAGGAGTAAATGCTGTTGTCCGTTATGGACCATTAACAGATAACGCAGATCCTGACCCACAACCAACATATTTCGAGGAAATACCACTGGCGCACTTTCACGTAGAAGGAACTACTCGTTTTGCAATATCAAGGGCACAACCTCGTCGCGTATTTAATACGCATATTATTCGAAGAAATCCTGATGCTGAGTTCGACAAATTCTTTCAATATGATATAGCAGATACAGACTTACACTTTGTGTTTGAACGAGATGAGTATAGACGAATACTCAATGTTATCAAGTTAAATGGGAATAGGCGTCCAAAACGTGGAACTGCCAACCTTTATACGTATGTTGCTACTATAAACGGCATACAATTTATGGTGCACAAGAATCGTGCGGGAACTATAGTTGGAGCTTCCCCTCCACCCAATCAATTACCAACACCTGTGGCGCAAAATTATACACCAAGAATTGAACCTGAAGAGCCCGGACATAGCCATAAAAGATCGAGAATTGTACCGTCACCAACACATATTTGATGATACATATCTTGCCAATGATGATGCTCTTGAATATTTCAACTCATTTAAAAACTTTGAACATTGTATTCAATATTAAATGTCTTACATTTGAAAAAATATTTGTGGCCGAATTGTAATAAATGAAAAAATGAATAAAAAAGATTGTACTTCAGGCAAGCTACATACTACCGTTATTCAAAATGCATTACTTAGATATTCAGTTGAATTGAAACCGTGCACAAATCTAACTAAATAAATCAAATTTATTAACCAACTGCTTTCAAATTAATTCACTTAATTATGTACTTACAATAACTTAATCTTCAAAAATCAATACATTTGTTTTATCACTCTTTTTTAACTGCCATTTATTCTGGAGAAAGTTTTTTCTCGACAATCTAAATGTTAGTAGCTGATTAAAAAATGAGGAATGAAATATTTCTAATTTCGAAAATAAATAATTTTAGGAATCACGCAAAAGCCTACTAATTTCAACTTTCATTTCCTAAAAAGGTCTCTTTCAGGTATAAAAACAAGACCATCATAAGATTACAATTCGATTGTTCATATATTGCTGATTCATCAATGAAGATAAATACGTATGACGTAGCTCCCATTCTTTTATTTCAAAACTATCAAAATGTTTCGTATGAATGTAATAAAAAATTTTAGGTTGTAATTTGAATTATTCCAATAAATATAACCATAAATATAACAATGATTCCATGAATTGTAAATTAATATGTTTACTTTTTTATTTCGGAATTAAATATAAAATTGTAAAATAGTTGTTGGTGGATTTGGCTCCAGTCTCCGAAATAATTGAACTCAATTAGTTAATAATTGATCCAAAGTTTTCGTCACACAATGATGGCTCTCGTCAGCGAATTTATTGATTCTGTAAAAAGTTACATAATTTCTTCTCAGGAACATAGTTTACAAACCGAGTGTTATTTTTATGGGCAATAAGAAAAATTTTTGCTTTCTCAATAATTTTTAGAAAATATTTTTTCTGCACTCACGTCCGATAGCGTTTAATTACAAATTTCGAAAAAAATTGAGACTATATTCACGTAGATTAGAATCGTGCATTAAGTAATGTTCTCACCGTGGAGAAATGCGGAGATTATTCCCCTGTAAATGTTGCTATGAAGTAAGAGAAAATATCTGCTGAAGCTTAGGTGGCGTAATTGGTTAACTCGTCACTTATGTAAAGTGGCATTCCCGGTTCAAATCAGGGCTGAGGCACATTTTTTCTATTTCTTGAAAAAATCATTTGTCCGAATTGCTCGTAAAACTTTGATTTTCTTAAATTCGTAATTTTTTTTTCTTTCGTTAATAACACAGTTGATCATTATTATGATTTATCTTTGGTAAATAACTCAGGCGAAAATTATTTCCAAAATGATGATGATGAGTTAACACTCAGGACCGCATATATAGCCTCTGAACCCGGCACACGTACAAAAGTTTATGTCCAGAGAGTCGTGATGTAAACAACTTCTGATACGGCACTGACTATCTGGGCAAAATATTTACCAAAATACTTATTGAAAAGGTGATGAGAATAGCTAAGGAAAGGATCTCGAAAGTTCAATGTGGATTTATGCTAGGGAGATCATGTGCGGATCAGATATTCAGCTAGAGGCATATCATAGAAAAGAACTAGAGAGTAAACAAGAGAGTTTTCTGTGCATTTGTTGATCTTGAAAAAGCTTTAGATATGGTGAATAGATCTAAACTTTGAGAAATCCTAAAAGAATATGGAGTGAATGGTTGGCTTCTGCAAGCAATAAAAACAATACACAATGGTAATCAAGCAAGTGTAAGAGTGAATGGACAATTGAGCGATTGGCTTGATATTAGGCAGGGCGTTAGGCAAGACTGCGTTATGCCCTCCTGGATGTTCAATATATATATGGACAAATGTCTAAGAATGACTCTTTTAGATGAAGAAGGTGTTAATCTCGGGACAGTGACAGTACGTGGACTGGCGTTTGCAGATGATAAGATTGTTACGGCAGAATCAGTAGACGACTTGCAGAGAATGATGAGCAGACTGGATACCAGCATGAAGAGTATCGCTCTTAAGATTCACGCAAATAAAACAAAAACTATCGTGTTTGAAAGAAGGGGTGAGAAAACAGTATGCAAAATTGCCCTAAATAAAGAGAGTATAGAACAAGTTAATGAGTTCGTGTATCTTGAAGTTTATTTACTGCTGACGGAAAAATAGATACAGAGATATTCAGACGTATAAGCTACTGTAGAAAAATTATCGGCAGTATACAAACTATTACTATAATTAAAATTGTAACGAGTAAAGATAAAATTGGAATACATAACTCTTCTCTTTCACCCACAGTGCTTTAACCTAACTCATGTTCCTGTAGAAGATTACGGTTCACTTCGATTTTAAAGTGGGTCAAAATCCATATTTGATAATTCTTTTCTGTAATTACTTGTTTTGGCTTATTCTTTTCACGATCCAATATAGCCAAGTAATATCCTTAAAGCACTTCCTTTTTTTTTTCTTAAGTAAAAAAAAATTTATGCAACTCTTCGTGTGTCAATATTTTTGTTTTTGGGGAGAAGCCATACCTTCGACAAAACTATTTCTTTGAAGTGATTGCTTCTTTCAGGAGATGTTCTTTTTACAGTTTGATGAAGCTAAGTGATAGTTCAAAAGTACTTTCTTGTCATTGAAATGAAATTCGTGAAACTATGAAATATTTTTTCGCATCGAGTTCATATTTTCATTGATAGCAAAAAACTACTTTGTTTCGCGAATTTCATCCCAGGTTTGATAGTCGTCGATACTTTTTTATATTCCCTGACATTTACCGAAATACCCTGATTGTCCAATTCAGTCTTCTTCATGATGTCCTAAATATTTATTCAGCCTTTCACGATATTCCAATTGCATTTCTGGTTTCTGAAGTTTCTCTATTCTAACTCGCATCAGCAACGGCTTATTATTAATTCTTCTTCTCCTCCATTCTTTACCTAGACTCATTTTTGAAACTAAGAGGTAGTGATCCTTTCCGCACTCAGAGCCTCTCATAATCCTTGTATCCCTTACAAGCTCTCTCAGTCTCTCATCCGCTACAACAAAGTCAATCATACTGTGGCTTGCGCCTCTGCACCAAGTATACATATGGATTTCTTTATGTCCAAACCAAGCATTCGAATTAAATAAGCTTTTTTCTAAGCATAAGCTAATCAATTTATCCCCGTTACTGTTCGTTTTTGGGTCTCCGAAATGGCCTAGTACTCTGTCGGTACCTCCGCGTTGCACACCATCCCAGCTATTAATATCTCCGAATAAAATTATTCTTTTTCCAGGATCACCAGTCCCTAACATATCATTTAACGAGTCCTAGAAGGTATCTCTTACATCCCTTTTGTCACCATCAACTGGAGCATAGCACGCTGTAATGAATAGCCTTCTCATTCCCAATTTCATTCTAAACCATAGTAATCTAAGCGATATACATTCTTACTCTTTGATATTTTGTTTTGCTCTCTCATTTATAATCAGACCCACCCCTTGAGTACCATATGATTCACTATCTACTCCTGACCAAAGTTCGAGTCCGTTCTTCATGTTTCTTACTTCACACCCCTTCTTCTTTATTTCCGGTATACACAAAATATCTAACCACCTTTTGCGCATTGTATCCCGCAATTCCTTTTCCTTAAGATCATCCACACCTCTAGCATTCCACACACCCAATCTCCAGTCATCGCCTGAAACTTTTCCGTGGACATGCTTCCCATCAACAGAAGTGTCAATCCTATCCGAGGCTGCATTATTATTTGTATTATTCACTGATAAAAGTATACACCCAATCACAACTTGATGCGAGAAATTCATTCTGTAAGTATGAAATCATGTCCAAATTAGGCAGCTAAATCATCATAAGGTGGAGTGTCCATTCATAACGTCAGTCCCACCAAACTTCGGTCGTGCAAAGAAAAGTATGAAAACCAAGCCAGAACCAAAAGAGTTATGATCGGTTTTTGTTGTACACTGAGGAGGGCACCAGTCTCCTGCAGCTTCGTTTCTAAGATGAAAGAACATCATTACATCCTCCAAAAATGTGTTAAGTAATCTCAACCAAGAACAAAAACTGAGCCGCAAAACAGTGCATGAATTTCTGAAAGTTTCAGTAACTTTCCATAACTTTCGAAAAAATTTGCATAAATTCCCATATTTTTCAAAAATATTCCTATACTTTGAAACAAACTCTCAAGGATAATAATTACACCCTTAAACCGTGAAATTCCATAGGCAAAAATGCCAACTACACGTAAAAAATGTTGGAAGAGCATCCCTTCTTAAGTTTGAAAATTCAGGTTTTGAAACTTCCTAAGTGAGAAAAAAGGGTTTTCACGAGGGTGCCTGTCTGTCTTTGAAACCCCCATATCTCCTAAACAAAGAGTTCAAATATGATCTCAAAAAAAAAAATTTGAATCAATTTTTCCCTTAAAATCATATTTTTGATTTTTGAAAAATAATAATGTTATGAATTCTCATATTTTTCTGCATCCATTAAGAACAATCAATTGGTGGATACTCAATAACTTTTCGAGGATATTAATTTTTCAGCCACTATCCACGCGCAACGACCGGCAGAGAGAAAAAATAACTTTTTGAACGCATTCCTCAACTGATTTCAGATTTTTTTTTCTAGAAATATTCAGAATTTAATTTGAAATTGATATATGCAATCGATTGATTGTTTTTTAAGTAATATTATGGTGATAAGGCTGCTTGCTTTTATCGAGAATAATTATAAGGAAAAAAATTTATTCTGCTTTTAGAAATCCACACTGGAAATTTGTTTATATAGTTTATTTATAATACTATGAAATAATATTGAATGATAGATTTTCATATTAATAGACAACACTGGAAACGTAAATTGCGGAGAATCAAAAAAAGATTTCTTTCTATCTATAACATCCAGAATGTGTATCAATTCATATAATTTGTTTCCCAATCTTTAAAAATGATATCTAATGAAAAATTTTTGTTTACAAAAAGAAAAAAGGAAAAAAAAGAATTGACATTTCTTCGCTATACGCATGAACATGAAATTTTGAACAAAAACAATTCAGAAATCGCTTGCATATATTAATTTTAAATTATTTTCGGAAATTTTCAACAAAAAAAATCTACAGGTGGTCTAAAAACCTAATATCTCTGAAAGTTACAGAGTGTCCATTAATTTTCTTTTTCGATCGACGCAGAAAATTGTGAGAAATCAAATTATTATTATTTTAAAGAAATCAAATGTATGCTCTCGAGCGAAGAACTGATTAAACTATTTTTTGGAGATCTTTTTTGCTCGTTTTTGGAATTTCGTTTTGTTTTTGGATTGAATGAAAAAGGCATATAATTTATACACTTTACATGCGAAAATCATTAAAATTCGATCAGCGGCTTGAGTCAAGTTCGTTGAGCAGCAGTCTCTGACCAACGGTTGCGGTTTCATTCATCCAAAATTCTAATAAAAAATCGAAAATTGAAATTTTGAGCCAAACGACACGAGATACAAAAAAATTCAAGAGGCAGAATCGTTCACCTCACAAAGATCTACAAATTTAGCACTAACCAGTTTATCATAACACGAATATTTTTTTTATTCGTGAAAAATGTTACAAAAAATTAGGAAAAAAAATTTATCAGCCAAGCTATACAAGAAACGAAAAAATATAGAAAGAAAAATTGTTCATCCGAAATAGACATACCAAATTGCTCCAGATTATTTTTTGATAGAGCGCATATTCTTCTTGTTCCATTTGCGAAAAAGCTATTAGAAATAAAAGATTAAATTTCGCAGAAAAACCAAGCGATATGAGAAAAAAATTGTTAACAAAAGAATGGTTGGTCTCAAAAATATCTACAAATTTTCTTCACACCACATTTTAATAAAACGTATAGTGTTTGTTTCAATCGTGATAAAGGTTTCAAAAAAATCAGAAATTCCATTTTCCGGCCAAACTATGCGACATATAAGACTAGCTTTGAATTCGATTTCAAGTGGGTCCGCTTCGTTTTTATTTAAAATTGTATGGTACTCATTTCATGGGCACTACGCTTCCTGGTAGCAAAGGCATTTGATTCCTAATAGAGGAAGCATTATTATATTACTATATATTACTATAGTTAAAAACATTTCAAAATGAATGCTCATCATCATTGTTGTTCTTTTTCACCGTTCTAAAAAAAATTATTTTTATAAATTTAAAATTTAATTTTTAAAAATGTTAGAATACCAGTTTACGAAAAGTACACAAATTTACAGATAGTCCCAATGAAATGCCGAACAAAATCAAATTTATTGGCAGAGAATCTTTAAAATCCTTTCTTTGTTTCTTTTGCTTATTTTGGTCAGAATTTTTACATTTTTTTAATTTGGTAGATAACTATTGATAACGGAGTGGTATCATTGGTGACACCATACCTTCTTCGATATTTTTAGGAATGATTGCTGCCATTTTCACCAACAAATTAACCCTGAATAGATATCAAAATAATTAATAATTGAAAAGTTGGATTTTTTACCTTTATGAATAATTTAATGTGCTTGATATTCAGACGATCTCATTGAAAACGTTATAACTGTAATATACTAATCTAGTCAGGTAATGTTATATTATCGACTTTCTAGATCGAAAGTAAAATATGTCTAGGGAGATCCAAAAAGTTTCATATTTTCCTCCAGAAAATCCGAAAAATTCAAAATCTGTAAAAACCGCGTTTGACTATTTCTATTTTCGTCCTGTAAAACCACGTATACTAATATATTTTGAGATGCTGGGGACGGATATAGATTCGACAATATTATCAAATGACATTTCCTAAGTCAATTCGCAATAATAGTTATGAAATTGCCACAAATAGCAATTATTGAGAATTTATCGAGATGTAGGAGGGTAAGGATGTAACAGGACTCTACCCCCTTCCCCTTCACAGCTCGAAAAATTACCATTTTTAATTTTAAAAAAATTATAGACATTTATAAAAAATTTATATTTATAAAATTTATAATTTATAAAAAATGTGAAAAAATGAGTTATTAAAAAAAAAATTCTTCAACTATTTTCGTGATTTTCTAGAAAAATGCAAATATTTTTTGGTTTCCCCCGACTGATTTCATAACAAGTAATTGAAAAAATTAATAAAGTAAAAATTCATTCAAAAAATTAAAATAAAACTTTCTATTTCCCAAATTAATTTGTATACATATACAATATAGCCAAATTCCATTTTTAATTTATCAATATTACCTTGCTCAATTCTCCTTCTTTGAATTCCTCATTTTTCAAAATATTACTGAAAATCGTCTAAACCCTGATTTATATGATAAAAAGATAAGGATAAGAGTCATACAATCAATCGTCAATCAATCAACTAAATGTCATTAAACTCTCAATATATCAAAAAAAAAAAAAAAACAAATTACATGCCTATAGGATACGCCCTAGCATTTCTCAAAAAAGTAACCTTTTTCTTGTTTAATATTTTTGTTTTGTATTTTATAAGTGATTTTACTCACAGAACAATTTTATAATGTATACCTTCTTGTACAAGAATTTGATAGAGGACAAAGTGTATGAAGCAAAACAATGTGTTCAATATATATTTATGGTAAGACCTTATGCCCTTTACATTAAATTAAAAAATGTAAAAAATAGTTCATTTAGATTTTGAACCTAATTATGCATCTTTTTAAAATTATTATAAATTTTTTTGATATATTATATGTATAATTATTTCAAAATATAGATCAATCACTTCGTTTCGAATCAAAAAATGTTTTCTATTGTTGCATCAAATGGGAATTATATTAATGAAAACTTTTTAAATGTAAAAAACAAATTCTGCAACTGTTATAAATAACCATAACTTTTTTACTCTTCGAAAAGTGTATTCGTATTATGGGTCAATCGATTCGTCTCAAGGCAAGGAATCTTTTATATACTTGCATCAACTTCGAATTATGTTAATGAAAACAGTTTTACTATGAAAACCCCATTTTCAAAATATTATAAACTGCTAGAAAAAATTACAATAATCTTTTTGAGAAATCCTTTGATCAGTTTTGAGAGATTACGAGTAGTTGAGAGAATAAGCCTTCCAAATTTCATTCATTTGTCTGCGATCGTCTTCAAGTTATCGTGTTCACAAGAAAGTGTGACATCCACGCACGCATCCACAAACACAGACACACACACACACACACACACACAGGCATACACACACACACATCCAGACAATTGTTTAGAACACTGAATTAAATATTTTTCAATTGAGGAACGTTTAATTAAACGAATTAAAAAAATTTCAAAATTGTTACCACCACAAAGCTTCCTCTATAAGGAAGCAAAAAGGTATAAAAAGAACAAATTGTTTCTCCTGAAATTAACTAAAAAATCGTCTTTAAACTTTTTCTAACAGAATTCACGGTTTTTCTTTTAGGCTTCAAAAATGCTATTGAAAAATCGAAAGCTCAGATTATCAGTCAAACAATGCGAGATACAAAAAAAAGTTTAAGGACAAAATTGTTCCTTCTAAAAAGACCAATACAATTTCTTCGAACCATTTTTTGTTAGAACTCACCGTTTTTCTATTAAACATTAAAATTCTATCGACAAATCGAACATTCATATTTTTGTGATATAATTTATCAGAGAATTATATTATTTTTCATTATTCATTTCATTATCATTATATTACTCAGTTCATGATTCATTATTTGTTAGAGAATTATATAAGCACATTAAGAAAATCGAGAGCGAAGCGCAAGTATTGTAATGATAAGAATATGTTTCGTAAGACCAGTGATGGTTGACGTGTCGGAGCCTTAAGTAAATTTGTTTTTTTCATCTAAATTCTAAGCAACTCTAACCATTTCTATGGAAGTAGATGATTCGACAATTTTGTAACATTTGCAAGTAAGTTTCCGTGTTTGTATCTTTCTGTTTGACAGATAACATATTCTATTTCTGCTGCCACGTAGTCTACACACGTTGTAAATTTCAACACGTTTTAATATTTTACGTGTCAGAGTATAGTTACGTGATCGAGTAGGGATTTTATATATAGGAGTAAATATTCTCGAAACTTGTCAGACACGTAAACAAAATCTGCTGGAAAAAATGAAGAACCTTATTGGAAATTTACTCCTCGGATTCGTGGTTTTGTTCAATCTTGTTGGTAAGTTCCAATTTCAAGTAATTTTTATTCTTTCAAAGCATCAATACGAATTTCGTTTTCTTTCCTAACCAATTGTTTCTGTAAGATTGTAAAATTGGATAAGCATTGAAAGGACTAGCTGTTGGATTAAACGATATTTCTTTATTAAATTTTTTAATATATATATATGATATTGATTAATTATTCATAATTCAATCTCTATTTTCTTTTCACAGGATTAAATGCTGTAGCTCTTTACGGACCATTGACAGCTGACGCAGATCTTAACCCACAAACAAATACCTTCACGACGATACCACTGCAGGAATTTTACACAGAATCTTTTAGTACTCCTAGTCCAACATTAAGGCCGTTTCGGGGCCGCACATTTAATTCTCACATTGTTCGGAGAAATCCTGATGCTGTGTACCAAAAATTCTTCCAATATTATATAGAAGATCTAAACTTACATTTGGTGTTTGAACGAGATGCGCATAGACGAATAGTCAATGTTACTAAGTTAAATGGGAATAGGCGTCCAAAACCTGGACTTGACACACTTTATACGCATGTTGCTAGTATACGTGGCATACGATTTTTTGTGCACAAAGATCGTTTTCAAACTATAGTGGGAACTTCCCCTGTACCCTGTGAAATACCAGCAATAAATGGATTGCAAAATCATACACCGAGAATTTAAGCTGAAGAGCCCGGCCGTGGCCATCAAAAGATCGAAAATTGTACCGTCACCAATACATATTTGATGACACATATCTTGCTAATGATGATGCACTTAAATATTCCAATTCGTTTTAAAACTTCAAACTTTGTATTCAATATTGAATGTCTTACATTTAAATAAATATTTGCGCTCGAACTGTAATAAATGAAAAAATACAATAAAAAGATTGTACTTCAGGATAGCTACATACTACCATTATTCAAAATGTATTAGTCAGATATTCAGTTGAATCAAAACCGTGTATGAATCTAAATAAATGAATAAAATTCATTAATCAACTGTTTTCAAATTAATTCTCCCAATTATGTACTTACATTGACTTAATCTTCAAGAATCAATAAATTTGTTTTATCACTTTTTTAAACCCTTATTCATTCTGGAGAAAGTTTTTTCTCGACAAACTGAATGTTGGTAGCTGATCAAAAAATAAGATATGTAGGTAATATTTTTGATTTCGGCAATAGATAATTTTAGAAAATACGCAAAAGCCTACTAATTTCAACTTTCTTTTTTCAAAACGGTCTCTTTAAGGTATAAAAACAAGCCCATCACAAGATTACAATTCGCTTGTTTATATACAGCTGATTTATTACTGAAGATGAATACGACGTAGCTCTTATTCTTTAATTTCAAGACTAGTAAAATATTTCGTATGAATGCAATACAAATTTGAGGTTTTAATTTGAATTATCTCAACAAATATAACAATAATTTCATCAATTGTAGATTGATATATTTATTTTTTTATTTCGAATTCAAATATAAACGAAGTGTCTCACCAGATAGCACAAGAGTTTGCGTCAAGCTTGCCTAAACTTTACGAGGCAAGATTCGGAAGCTTGCATTGCAAGGTTTAGGCAATCTTCCCGCAAATAAAAAAATGTCCGCCATGTGGCAAAATTGCGAAGCAAGATTGATGCAATATTGCCTGGCAATGTTCAACTTGATCCATTGCGCAGTAGTTTTCTAAGGCACTTAGGGCTGCGCAGTAATTATTTTTTTTACCACGAAGTCACCTTCTTTGTGTGCAAATGTGTAAAATATATGGTACTCAAAGAAGAAAATTGAATTAAAACTTTCCGAGCAGCCTTCCCGCGATAGTTGTTAAACTTTTAAATGGAAGTCGTAGGTTAGTCATGACCCACATAATATTTCTAAAACAACAAATGTTTTAGAAAATTTTGAATTTCAGTGTGGACGAAAAATTGCAGGTTACCCATTTTGGGCTATGATTCTCTTTGGCGTTGAAAATTAATTATTTCTATCTATTAGTGTTTCTTTACATTTACCAAGTTACAACTTTCACTTCTAGAAGATTTACAATATTCTAAGCCCAACAGAACATGTTTTAGAAGTTGTTGAATTTTCAAAAAAATAGAATGAATTTTCAATGAAAAAAGAGCAATATCCAACCAAATAGTTAAAACTTCAACTAAACAATATAAATTTTGAACCAAAAATGGAATGGTTAAATTTTCATTCAAAAAAATGAATGTTTTACCAAAAAGGAATGTTACAAAATAGTTAATTTTTCAACGAAAAAGATGAATT
>JAUMHM010049291.1:0-15097 GCA_032362435.1 Melikaiella ostensackeni
TAACTCTTTGCTTGTTTCTGATTCCAGCATGCCATCTGCTGAAATAAAATGAATTACGTGACCATCGCCCACGGGAAGCTTGTCCTTACTATCGTTCACGCAAACATCTGTAATTGTCAAAATCGCGCGGGTGCTGTTATGCCTAATGAATTCGGACGCGGATTCAGTGGTGGTACTTGACGTATATGATCTAGGCTCTCACATGGTTTTTTAACACAGGCCTCAAACACCTCAGGGTTTGTCTGTTTGTCCAACACAGACATGTTACCCTTGTTTGGGATTTCCTACTCGCCTAATGCAGGAATCGTACCCAATTTCGGCATTGCCCGCTCGCCTAACGCAGGCATCGTACCTGAATTGTGAATCTGAGATTCCCACTCACTTAATGTGTGAAAGTTGTGCTCAGATTCGAGGTCAAAATCGTTGCTTGTTTCGTCATCAGAAAAATCTGTAAACCCCTTGTACAGATCTTCTTCATCTTGAGCCTGTGGGATCCCTTCGTTGCAAACACATGTCATGTCCGACCGTCAGGATCGACGGCTTCATCTTTTAGGGCAGAAGATATACCGGAGAGTCCCTGGTCGTGGTCGTGACTGTGTCCTTTAGACCATGCAGCCTCAAACTTTCATCCGGGTACACAACGCATTTTGCCAGACATGCAGCCTTTTATCCAGGCACACAACCCATTTTTCTAGACACACAGTCTTTTATCCGGGTACACAACCTATTTTTCCCGACTCACAGCCTTTTATCCGGATACACAACCCATTTTTCCAGACACACAGCATTTTATCCAGGTACACAACCCGTTCTTACCGGCATACAGCCTTTTATCCGGATACCAACCCGTTTTTCCCGACACACAGCCTTTTATCCGGGTACCAACCCGTTTTTTCCGACACACAGCCTTTTATCCGGGTACACAACCCATTTTTCCAGACATACAGTCTTTTATCCAGGTACTTAACCCATTTTTTCAAAATTAGTGTTTTTTTATGCCAGAGAGAATCTCATTCACAACGAACAGATGCAAATCAAACAAGCTCGCGACCTCCGGAAATCGGAGCAGATTCGCAAAACATCCATTCATCAGGACGAGAGTCATCCTTGACACCTCTAGAATTTTTTGAAAATGCATCTAAATTTTCGAGATAGATAAAATTCAATTTCATAGTCATTTTCGCCCGACCGATATTCTATCTTTCCGAGCAGAAGCCTGGTCGAAACCTGGTCGAAACTTGAAAAATTTCGACCAATAAACGGAAAAACGTCCTTCACATATACATACAGCCCGAAGTGTGCAGCACTGTAACTCCCTTAATAAAGATCATCTTCAATTTAAATCAATTCAAATTAAAAATCTCACTTTGAATATTGACCCTAGACATAACATCTTACTATTTTTGCTATTTTGCAATTGGTTTCCGAATTAAATCCTTCTTTGAACATTGATTGTCTGATTCTGGCTTGGCAGAGCGTTCCTGCTCATGACTTATTTTCATTTTGCAAACTCCAATTAAATGAATAGAAGACCGACAATAGTAGCATCTCCTCCTCTCTCTATCCTTCACATTTGGTTTTACTATTTTTTGGACAGTCTCGCCGACAATGCCTATATTCCTGACATTCAAAACATTGTACAGAATCTAAGTTACACTTAGACTCAGAATTCTCTTATGCTTGCAAATGAGCCACACGTCTACACACAATTTGACTTGATTTAATTTTCGAGTCTGATCGTGACGAAGTAGAAGGGACCGCACAGAGTTAGCAGGCGTATACACCCTTCCCAGCTCTTGACCTTTTGTTCACCTTTAATAGCTAGTGCGATTGCGTTATCTAAAGAATATATTTCTTTGACGGGAATATTCATATAGAGATCAATATCCAATCCACGTAGAAAATTCCAACAACAGTTTCTTTTTATGCCTCGATTCTACCAATCCCCCTGTTCCCCCGGAATGTTTTCTAGAACTTGAGTTGTGAGTTTGTTCAAAATTTGATTAGCACGCGCTCCATATTCTTGAATAGTCTCTTCTGGACTTCGTTTAATATTAGTCAGAGTTTGTAATAACTGACTGACATCTTCTTCTTGAGAATGATTGCGTTCAAGGGTTTTCAAAATATCATTCAAATCTAAGTCACTTTTGTCTTGGATATGATTTTGCGCTTCATCAGTAATTTTGATAAGAATCAACAATGTTAAATAAGGCATGTCGAAATTATTAGTCATGTCAATTACGGCTTTGCAATGGCTGACTCCTCCGCATTGGCAAATCTTCCTCAACCCCGTCATTCGGATCAGAACTCGTAGAGATCACTCTATCGTTTTTACTTTGATTTTCTGATAATTTTGAATTGGCAGGTCCATCGGAAAGATTCATGTTACCTAATCTAGCTTTCTTGGTAGGTGACGCTTCGTCAAATTCACCCGCATTTTTTGTTAAATGTCGTTTTCTAGTTATAGGAGGCACTTTGTAAGAACTTAAAAGTTTCTGCTGGTTCAAGCCATTCAAAGTCTTAATCCGAAAAATTGTATAATACAAATCGCACAGCTGGAACAAAAGGAATCACTTCAATAATCACTCTTGCTATAGACACTATAGTTTCACAGAAGTCTGGTTTAACAAAGTCTGAAGTTCCTTGAATTCGATGAAATCCTCCTTGATCCTGTAGAGTCCCTCCAGTCCTTTCAGGCCCAACGGTGCCGTAATCCTCTTCAGTACAGGGCCGGTCCAACGTAGCTGTAACCCTCTTCGGTTCTGGACCAGTAGTCTCGTTTTGGTTGTTTTCCCTTGTTGAATTGGGATTTTGTTAATTTGCATAAAAAATTCTTTAAGCTCGCAGTTGATAGAAGGAATTTATTCGTGGTATCTTCCTCAACCGACTACCACCTCGGTGCAATTAGCAGCACCCTAGCTACGGGGAATAAAATCATGCAAAACCCTGGTAGAAGGTCGCGGCTTTTTTTTTAAATTGAATGACAATTATATGTGAGCACTCTTAGAGTTTATTTTACTTGCAGGAAGCTGATGAGCACGTTTTCTGGCTCACCGAATGTCATCAATAAAGGTCTTGGGTCCGAAATGTTCAGTTTTTAATGTTTATTGTTTATATATGTCCTTTCACTTCACTTCATAAAGAGTTTTCAAATTCGAACTATTACTGCTTCACTCTGTCGATAATTCAGCCTCGAGCGATAATTCAAATCCGCGCACCACGACGCACTAGTAGAACAGTCTGTGTTTGGTGAGACGCATGACCTTGAACTTGCAATGTCAATGACCCAGTTCTCACGGTACAGCATCCCACTTCTGACATCAATGTTACATCCCAGTCGCTGCAGTGGAATTTCATTCCGCTGTAATCCAGTGCTGATTTTTTGAAAACAGGTTCGTATGCTGCCATTGAGCGGTGGAAACCACTGCCGTAGAACTAGGTTGAATTTAAAATGTCGCAGGTTGAAAGTAGTTTTCAACGGGTTTCGAGATGAGAAATCTGGCGTTTTCCTGCTGTACGCGCCTTTTCATAAACTACCTTTTGGGCGGAGTAATTCCCCTACTCCATTCCCTCAGCGAATCAAATCGCTGACGTCATGGAATTTTATGGCTATTTTACCAATTAGAAACTTGGTCGTATGGCTCCGGCTACTGGATATAAGTCGCAAAATGAGTCATTCGATGCTTGATATTTTTAAACATGGAAAAGTCGAAGCAAGTCCAAAGTCCACTTTACATCCGGTCTGACCGGCGCCAAAACCAATTAATGATACTAAAATTAGTCCTATGACTTATCTTTTAAATGAACAATTTACTGTAGAGACGCAATTTCCTTTGTATTTTAGCAGTTATTTTTAAGTTATTCAATACAAATTGAATAGTAATACTATATTTTCACCATGTATTGCTTTCTAAACTTTGGTGAAAAATATCACAAGAATCTACTGAACGAATTGGAATAAAGGTTTTTAATATAGGTAATTCTATATTCTAGCTAGAAGCGATACCCTAAATCATATGCTGATTTGTTCGTAATCTATATAACGAAACTAGAAAAGCTAGAAACTACAAAGTGGAGAGCTCAAAAAAAGAGTACTTTAAGAAACTTCATACTCAATTACTCAATTCCAAAAAGTTTTAGAAAAAGACCCAAGGAAAAGCTGCTTGTTTAGCTTTGCCACTGATAGGCGGTTTCGCCTAGCTAACATGTTTTAAAAATTGTCCGACTTCCAAAAACAAAAAAGGCTCTTGAAAACAGTCTTTCACAGGATACAGACGTCGCCATGATAGTCAGATACTTGAAAGCTATTTTAGCTAATTTTGGATAGGTTGATTCCATACCCAACCACCAATGAATCGGATCTGCTTCGAGAGGAGCGACTGGAGTCCTGAAAAACAAACTAATTCCATCAGACAATTCATACATGTTTGATGCTTGGTCCTTTTTTTGTTGCTCTTCTTTAGCTAACCGCCTATGCCTCGTCCACAATGAGGGCTCTGCTTCAGGCTGTTCATTTTCCATCATAAAAATTTGGGAAATTATTACACTTGAGAAAGTTTATGTTTAAAGAATTATGGATACGAAAAAACAGGTCAAAAATAATGCTTGAAAATTATACGAAATAAATCAATGATAGTTTACTTTATTGGGGGAAAGATTCTTTACAATTTGACCAAATTCAATCTAAAAACTAAATGAAGTATCAGTTATTGTTATGTTTATACATTTTTTTTGAAAAATTAGTTTTAAATGATTTCACCTCAATTTTATTTTAAAAACTGGATGAGGTCAAGATTTAGAGAATCTTTTTTGCGGCAAAATATACTATGATTCATTAATAACGTATCATTTTTAAAAATTTGGTAAAAAGTAATAAGGAAAAAGTTCGACCCAAAAACTAAATTAAAAAAACAAACCATTCTTGAAAATATCATTGAATATTTTTTATTGAAACTCGTTTTTTCCGTGCCCGTAATACCTTAAGAATATCGGAATATAGAAAATGAAAGATAAAAACAGAAAACATGATAATCTGAAGAATCTCTATTTTCAACATAAAATACTATCTCCAAATCTTGTCCGAAACAATCTGTTGAGGATTAGATGTCTTAGGCTCCGAGTCTAAGGTTAGCTGATCTTGAACTTGACGGAGGAGGAAATTAAGAGGTAAAACTTTACTGTTACATGTTATTCGGCAGGCCACACTCGTGTTATCTCTTTAAAAGGCTTCAAAATTTCACACAAATCTTTCAAGACTTTTGACTCTTCAGGTGTAATCATGGATGGTCCACCAAGATCGTAAAGAATATCACCAACAGCCCGACGGAGTTTAAAAAATCTCACGAGCACATAATAAATCGAGTTCTGTCTCGTACTTACGTCTTGTTTTTATTTTAGATCCGTAATATCTTTCAGTGCGTAGCTTGATTTGTTTAAGCCACGTTACAATTGTTTTTACTTCCTGAATTCGATCTGATGAATCATCCACGTTACCAATGGAGTTTGTGACCACAAAATTAATTTTATGAGCACGGCATCCCAAAGGACTAGCTTCACCGATGAAATTTTTTGCTGCTTTAACAATATTTGAAGCATCATCAGTTGCAATTGCGCTTATCTGATTTCCATTAATTTTCCATTCTTCATACACTTGATGCAATTTTTTCTAGTATTTTCGGATGTGTGGGATACCGGAGCTTCATTAACAATAAAAACTACAGTTTCCATTTTTGATCCTATCAAATAATGGGCCGTTAATCCGAGAAAGCTGCAAGAATTAAAAGTGTCAGTCTAAAGATCTGTGGTGAGGGAAATGTCGTTAACGTTTTTCAAAATTTTCTTATAATCTCTAGAAACTTTTATGTATTTTTCATCCAGCTGCTCTGCGAAGGTTTTTCTGCATGGGATTTTTTAATTAGGAGCAAGATTTTTGATTACTTCTTTGAAGCCTTCTCTCTCAACAGTAGCAAACGCTTGAGAATACTTTCAAATCATGAAAAGGATGGTGTCAGTTAATTTTGTATGCTTAGCGCCTCCTTCTTAAAATGATTTCATGTTACTGAAAACGTTCATGACGTTTTCTTTCTTTGGGTATGTACCCAAATTAGGTGTTGAGCTATGAGCAGCATCGGCAGCGTTAGCCTGCTTTGACGTCGATGGAGCTTGCACCTTCAACTTTTTTGGGTTTTAAACTAAAACCGAAACCGTCTCGCTCATATGAAAGATTTTCTGCTTTTTCCGATGAAATAAGAGGAGCATGTGCTAAATTTGAATGAAATTTCATATTTGAAGTGTTTCCTGAAGTTTTTAATGCTTTATTACAGTACCTGCACATAGCAGTATCATTATTTATTTTGTGGAAATGATTCCGCACGCGAATCTTTAGGCGCCTCATTTTATAAGTTTAATTGTAAACGACGAAGACTCATTGATCTGTGAATTGAACAGAAAGTAACGAAAAAAAATTTAGAATATTTCAGAAATTTCCTACTCATACTTCAATTTAACAAACTACAAACACCTAAACTTGAATAATTATTTTTTATTCGAGAAACCGTAAGACTTCAGGTTAGAAATTCCGCATATCTGAACGTTATATTAGAAAAAAATATTATGTGAAAACGATGTTGTATGCCATAATTGTAGAATATCGTTACGCATTCATGGTTCTTCTTTCAATCTTTACTGTTCTTTATATGTATATTTTTTTTAGATAGTGTAATAAAAATGTATATTTATTGCACCTTGCAGCGTCAGAGCTCTGGCTTGGAAGGTAATCACAAATTCCGAATTAATTTAATTAATGAACAAACGATACTTTCTAAATTATATATATACTGAATAATAAAGAAATTAAAAAAAGGCTTCCGCAAATTGTATTTATATTTCAAAAATATTAGTGGAAATTGAAAAAATTAACATTTTCAAGCCTGCAACTTCTAACCAGTGTTTGGGAATGATCAATTTTTAAATTCACGCACAAGGGTTTTCGAATATAAATATAAGTCTTGGAAAGTATATTATAATGTTTTTATTATTCACTATATTAATGCAGAGATTATGGTATGATCATTAATTAAGTTCATTCAAAATTTTGGATCGCATTTCAAACGACAACGCTGATCGTGCAAGGTACAATGAATATGACTTTTTCCACTATCTAATAAAAAATATATCAGAAATGATCAGACGGGTGAAATGGAACTTCAAAATTGCGCTGGACTTACTTTTTTTGCGCTTTTGTTATTAGCTTACTACTAATACCGGAAACGCAGAAAAGGTAAGTCCAGCGCTTTTTTAAATTTCTCATCATGAAAAGATAATTGTATAATTATCAACGCATTAAAAATTTGGTTTAATTTTCAGATATTAGACTCGTATATCTGTTTTACTAATAATGATAACGGTCACAGCGCTAATAATCTAATTTCTTCCACAAACCGCAGTTTCAAATTAGGTTATAAATTTCAGTTCAGTATTCGCTTAGCATTTTTGAATAATTTTTTTATTCGTAAAACAGGACTAAAGTTCTCTGTTTCACATATGCTACTGTTCTGCATAACCTCAACTAAACAGCTTTTCGGTCGACTTTTTAATATAATTTATTTCTTCATAACTTCAGAATAGCATGTAAGTAAAAAAAAATCTTTCCTTTTTTTGAGAATAAATTTAACAACCGATATTCGATCACCTCATATTATTTCTCCTTTTACACGCGTGGCACGTGGCATGCTTCTGCAAATTTCGAACATGTGTAATAAAATTATATAATTATCTTACCTGCACTCTTTTGATTGAAGATCCAGTATACCAAATTGAGAACGATAACCAAACGAAAATAACGAAATGCAATATTCGAACGATTCAATCCGCAAAATCAACGAACAATGAATCGAAACTGCGAAGTACGAATAGGAAGAGCACTCACGCACAAAGAGAGCGATATATCGAAATCGAAAATTTTTATCTAATGCAATTCGATATATCAATAGGGTACTATCGATATGTCAATATCAATTTATCGGAACCAAAATATTGATATTTTCGATATTTCGCTGTCGATGTTCCATCACTAATCATAAACAGAAGGATCAAAAGAGAGAATGGGGGCATGCCAGGAATGTTTGTGGAGTTGAAAGCGGCGTTTGACTCATTGGACAGGGAAGTGACAGATGAAGCTATGGAGAAAAAGGGAATGAGAGAAGGTTTGAAAAAAGAGGAGCAGAGATCTTTAGAGAGGAAAGAAGTAAGGTTAGGGTGGGAGCGCAAATAGTATAATATAATAATAATAACAGAGTGAAAGGAAGAGGATTCAGCGAGAAAGTGTGACGAAGAGGTGGAATAAAGGCGAAAGAGAGCAATAGAGTAAACGCGATAGGAAGAAGAAAGAAGAGAGTTTTTTAGAGATCGAGGGATAGGAGAAGAAGGAAATATGGACTCTAAGGAGTTGAAAAAAAGAGATAGAGGAAGGCAAGTGATATATAGATGGGGGAGGATAGGGAAATCAAGATTCAATAAACGGTATAGGGTGATAACAAGATTTCCAAAATATCCAAAAATAGGATGGGGGGAAAAGAGATGGACAAGAATAGCTAAATGAAGAATAGTCAATGAAGTAAAAGAAGCAATGTATTCGGAGAAGGATGAAAAGAGAAAAGGCATAGTATGTGAATAGGTAGAGGAGACATGCGAGCATATATGGGATGGATGCATAAGAGGAGAGGAGGAGATGGGAGGATGGCAAGGGAACGTTCAGAAAATTTCAGGGAAGGTGGGACAGGGAAAAAAATGAAAGAAGTAGGTAGAAAAAGCTAGAGCAGTGGAAGAAGAAGAATGAGGGAGTGTGAGGGAAACAGAATAGAGAGCATAAGTGGGAAAGAACAGAAAAAGGACTAAGTAATGTAAAAAGATTACAATAAAGATGTAAAGGAACGGAAAATATACAAACCCTAAGGGGACATATTATGAATAAAAAAAAGACTGCTCCATATCTTATTTCTTTTCTAGTGGACGTGAGTTGTTCCGAAACAAAATGTCGGCAAGGTAGAAATTGGGTAAGTATGACATGGCTTTTTTCGTATATTATGTGAAACTTTAATATAACCAAAATCAATAGAAATCATGTTGAAACTGTATAGAAATCATTCACAGGTGTATTTAAGAAATAACGTTCCTTCTAAAAAAATATTTGAAAATTAAAATTCCCTCATTTTCCCACTCTTTTCCTCCCAATCCCGACCTTAACCATTTTTGAAGCTTCAAAAAATTAAACCAAATTTGAATCTTACATGAAGGTTCCAGTACTACTAAGAAAATTATGCTTCTTTCAAGTTACATTATTACCGCTAGGAACCAACATGTTTCGAGGTCATTTAGACCTCTCCATCAGGGAAACTTTATAGGAAACTACAGTAATAAATTTTTATCTGATTTTTTGTTTCATTTTTATTTTTAATTAATACAAATCTTAGAGTGGATTTTAGATTCGCTCTTCTAGAAGCTTGATATGCTCGTTACTTTTGATGGGGGGGGGGGGAAGTTCGTCTGAAGGGCGTAACCTGATAGATATGTCATAATTCGTGAACACAGAATTATCTCGGAAAATTTTTAATAAAACGAGAAAATCTATACATTAAGTGAAGCGACAAACAAAATATGCTTAAATTCTTAAAGAACGTGATATTTCAAACACTCATGATCAAAAAATTTAAGAAAGACTTAATCCCAACATGGCTAAAGGCCTGGGCGAAGCGTGCAATTAAATTGCTAGTTAAATTTTAATCACTCTCAACAAAACTACACTTAACTATATCCAATAATGAACACGAAAGGAAACACTTCACAATAACATCAAAATAAAAGCATTGGAGGAGAAATTCTTTTTTTGCTGACGCCTACCTTAGTTTGCTGGACCCAAAGTTCTCAAAACTATTCTGATGCCAACTTTGCGGAAAATGGACTCGTCCAGAAATTTAGAGCGAAATGGCAAGAAGCTCTCGAAAATTCTCAAGTCGATGGCCAACGCGGAATTGTCGCATCCCTTCGTTTTTACGCCTTCCTCACCTCCTCAAAATGACATAACAAACCTTGTCAAGTAGGTGCTGCCCTCCTAAGCTTTATGTGTGGATCCGTTGTCGGTAAAAGTAGAACCGGCCTCCCTCTGGTAGTTCTCGTGCCGGCTCGAACCAGTGCAAGATGGCTGCGCTTGTTTGTTATGACAGACGCCAAGTCAAGTGTGCCTCGGTGCTCTCAAATATCAATCCCGGATGGTGTCGATTAACTTCCAAGTCAGGATGTGTTTCCAGGATAGACCCATATATAATAAGTAGAGAGCAACTGGTGGCAGCAGCATATGGTCAGCTTGACTAGCAATTGGTGATTCCCAAATTTGAGCGTGTGAGACAGAGTGCATGGTGTTAGTCCAGGAGAATTCGTGGAACCTCTAAAAATAAATCTGAGAGACTACATGTCACTCGAGACCAAAGCAGGACGTCAATTCCCTATTTACAGTAAGCCTCCAATTATCTACCGCTGACCTAAAGATACTAATGACATATTTACACTTAGAGTCTTTTCCTAGAAAAAATTAACTATTAGCAAATGAAATTGACTTTATCCACACTCATTCAAAATACTACAATACTTCTCAAACTCATTCTTTAATTAATTGATTTTTAAGCTCGTGTTGGTCATGAAAAATAACGCGGATCAAATCTTCAAGTAAAATTAATTCTGCCTGAGAGGATCCATAACGAGTAGTGAGCCACGACGTTACACCGTTTATGTAAACTGAAATCTTGTTCTTTTCACAAAAGTCCTTTTTTAATTTCGATGGGTTGGGCGAACATGGCGCATAGACCACATTACACAATGCTCATTATTTGAATGAAAATACAAAATAATATAATGATCTAAAAAATATATTGCGACTTAAGAATTATATTTTCACAAAATACCAATATTCTTTAATTTAAATATTGTTTTTAATATTAAAAAGGGTATAAAATAGAAGAAACACCAAATTTTGGCACATTTGACCGTGGATTTCTCTCGTATTACTGTTTCGAATGTATTGAATATACTTTTATATGAAAATAATATCCCTAAAATTAATTAATTAATGCAGATCTTTCAGGAATTACGCACTTTCGAGCTCAAAACTGGGTCTTGAAAATTCAATCTTTGTTCGAAGAAGCATTTTTCTTCTCTTCATATCTCCTAAAAGAAAAATGAAAACATGTCAAACTCACAGAATATATCATGTTATGTCGATATGTACACCCCCAATGCGATTATTTGGTGAAACCTTTCTTAGTTATCAATTGATTTCCTTTAAAAATCGTGCAAGATTAACCCCATTTTAACCTACACGATACGTAAGAACAATAGATGTGAAGTTAGCCTACCAAATTAGAAATATTTCTGAATTAATAAGAGAACAACCTGATTTGATAGGCTAACTTCAGTTTCTATGGTTATCACATATCGTGCAGAATCAAATAGTTTAACCTTGCACGAGTTTTCAAGTGAAATAAATTGATAACCACGCAAGATCCCATCAAATTTTCGCATTGTGGGTGTACATATCGATTGTAAATGTCATATTCTGTAAGTTAACTTGGTTTTGTTTTTCTTCTCAGGAGATATAAAGAGAAGAAAAATGTACATTTGAAGGAAGTATGAATACTCAAGACGCAGTTTTAAGCTTGAAAGTGCATAACTCTCTAAAGATCTGCAATAATTTTTTGATTTTAGGGACATAACTTTCATCAAAAAGTGAATTACATATACATATTTAAAACAGTAACATGGGAGAAATCCACGTCCAAATATGCCAAAATTTGGTGTTTTTTTTGCTCTATTTTACACCCCTCTTTGATATTCGAAACCAAATTTCAACAGAAAAATATTGACACCTCGTGAAAATATCATCTTTGAGTCGAAAAATCATTTTTAGATCATCAAATCATTTTCTATATTCACTTAAACAAAACGCATTATATAATGCGATGCATGCGTCATGTTCATCCAACTCATGGTCATTTAAAACGATTCTTTGGAAAGAAACAAGATAACAATGTACATAAATGGTAAAATTTAATCCTAATAACACCCAGAAACCATAAATATATCGTCAAAATCTCTTTTTGTCAATAGGTCACAACGGCAATCAGACGATCTATTCTGAAATGACCCAAATTGTGAACAGCCCCTAAAAAAGTAATAAATTGAATAAATTTAGAAAAGTTGGACAACAACCCTTTATATAGTAAAACACTTTTCAAGAAAAAAAAATAATTCTCGAGCTTTTTACAGTTTCCAGTATAGACATGTCATGAATTTCAAGTAGAAGATTCGTAAAATTTTTTTGGATACAAAGCAGTTATTCTATCCAGCCTTTATAAGTAAAAACACAACCTTCTTTTAAGTCAACCCTTGCTTTCGAGCGCTAAGGAAAGCTCATAAGGACCTTCTCTTGGCACAAAATGACTTCTACGAGCAGGCTAAAGGACTGCAGTATGGGGCTGGAATCGTAGAATATCTGGTGAGTTATGATGATTGTCGATTTTTGTTTATAGAAACTATAAGCGTGTTTTTTTCCGATATACAATTTTTCGAATTTGTGAGCAAGATATCTTAAAAAATACTCGTTTGATCGTGCTCCAAATCGATGTACACCTATGAAATTGTAATACCCGCTATTTGAACCTACAGGTTTTGAAATATTGAGTGAAAAAACTTGAAAAAAATGTATGAAGTTCGAAATTTTTACCGAAAAAACGCTCTATTTTTCACAACTTCAAATTTATTATGAATTTCCAATATTTTTCACATTTTATATGTTTCACAACGAATTATACTTCTTATTAACAAGTTATTTTCTTCCAAGTGTTTCAGGATGCATCGCAAGGTCACTAAATTGCTCACAAATTGAGCATCCCCGCTTCGACACGTTTGACAACGACGCTAACATCTGCACCATTTTGTTTTTGAAAGATAAATTTTAAAAAATTTTCCACTGAAAACATTGTTGTTTCTAAGACGTTCATACTAAGAGTGTGTCAAATATAAAATTTCTTCGAAAAGACAATGATGCAAATCGCCTCATTTTCAGCCTTTTACACAACGTTCCCCCCATAAGTCGATAATTAAGTTAGCTTACTTCACTGCAACACAAAGTCGAAAAAAATTCAAAAACCCTAGTGGAAAAATCTTCTGGCAGCCTGATGTCAGATCTGGCCCTGATCTGGCGTTGTCTATACCGTCTAGTCACGACAGTCTAGTCTGGCCCAGATTTGGGGCTGGTCCGCAATCCATAACATGATCATTTCTAAGTGTCAATCAGCCAATTTTTTTACCATTTTTGAAAACTGTCAAGATGTCTAAAATTATATAAAATAAGAAATCAAGACTATTAAACGTCAATATTTTGTCGTTATTGTCTTGACAGTCCAGTCTGGTCTAGATCTGGGGCTGGTCCGCAATCCATAGCATAAAAATTTCTAAATGTCCATCAGCCAATTTTTTCACCATTTTCGAAAAACTGTCAAGATATCTAAAATCATATGAAATGAGAAATTAACACTATTAAAACTCAATTTTTTTTCTTATTGTCTTGACAGTCTAGTCTGGCCCAGATCTGGGGCTGGTCCGCAATCCATAACATGCAAATTTCTAAGTGTCAATCAGCCAAATTTTTTGTACCATTTTCGAAAAACTGGCAGGGTGTCTAAAATTATATGAAATGAGAAATTAACACTATTAAACTCAATTTTTCTTTTTATTGTCTTGACAGCCTGGTTTGACCCAGATCTGGGGCTGGTCCGCAATCCATAACATGAAAATTTGTAAGTGCCAATCAGTCAAATTTTTTTTATCATTTTCGAAAAACTGTCAGGGTGTCTAAAATTATATAAAATAAGAAATTAACACTATTAAAACTCAATTTTTCGTTCTTATTGTCTTGGAAGTCTAGTCTGGGCCATATCTGGGCTGGTCCGCAATCCATAACATAAAAATTTCCAAGTGTCAATCAGTCAAATTTTTTTTACCATTTTCGAAAAATTGGCAGGGTTTCTAAAATTATATAAAATAAGAAATTAACACTATGAAAAATCAATTTTTTTTTTATTGTCTTGACAGTCTAGTCTGGCCCAGATCTGGGGCTAGTCCGCAATCCATAACATAAAAATTTCTAAGTGTCAATCGGTCAAATTTTTTTTTACCATTTTCGAAAAATTGTCAGGGTGTCTAAAATTACGTAAAATCAAAAATTCATACTATTGAAAATACATTTTTTTTGTTATTGTCTTGACAGTCTGGTCTGGCCCAGATCTGGGGCTGGTCCGCAATTCATAACAAAAAAATTTCTTCAAAATTGTCTCACCATTTCCGATAAATTTGTAGGGTATCTAAATTTATACAAAATACAAAACTATCACTATCAAAATGAATTCCTGTTTCTAGTTACATCAATTTTAATGCACCGCATTAACAGAGGAAGTTTCAAAAATTTTGTTATTAAAAAATTGTCAAAGTTCACGATCAAATTTCTAAGTTCCGTCGTTAAAGATTTTACATGTTTATGAAAAATTACATTTCCTGTCATTGTAAAAAGTTTTAAAGTAGGCTACAACGGGAAAAAAACAAAATATTACACGAAGAAAAATTTTAATCGATTCAAATTATTTATTAAAAAATTATTTTATTGATACTCCTATTAACAGTTGGTATATTTTACATTTACATAACGTCGCTTAATAGTAAATATTTAATTAGAAAAAAAAAGTTTAAAATTTGGTATTTCAACTTTTTTTGAGCTGTACCTTATGAGGATGGCTTTTTGATCGAATTTCAGCTCGTAGGTTCAGCGCAATGGTTAAGACTCCCGACTGCTAGGCGATAGATTTAGGTATAGATGTAGGTTCGATACCCCGTAGCATTTGAAATTTTATTTGTAATATAATGTTTAAAAATGTAATATAATATGTATTTACTTTAAATAGAACCATTAATATTTAAAGTCAAAATACTTGCAATCAATTAACATTCATTTTTTAAATACCTTTTTTGTTACTAGCAACACACTAGCCGCTAA